>JASANG010000594.1:0-95407 GCA_030248215.1 Enoplolaimus lenunculus | reverse complement strand
TTCCTTCACATCCTATGCCACCGTGACAATTCTTAATTTAAATCAATTCGACCTTACTTATTTAAACTTCCGCTTTCACCGCCCAAACCGTAATTCAACAAGAACAATGTACAAAACCGCTCACCGCCAACCAATAAAAATAACAACCGACTTGTAGAAAAGCAATACCAAAACTGATTCCGGTCCTGGCTACCCAAATCGGCATCTCGACCTCATTTGCATTTTTGCCGACACCCACAATTGGGTGTCCGCAATGCGGTTGAGGTCCAGAGCCACACATCCGGTACTAACAACAACAACAACAACACGCCGGAGACACTCATAATAAAGCACCATATTGGTGCTGACATAGCCTAGCTATGTCGTTATCCGCAGATTAGGCCAACTAAATATGCGATACTAATCAATACCGTCATACGGCCACGCAGGGCCCCAGGTAAGTTTACATTGCGGACACAGCCGCCATAGCATAGTTTTACAAATTTCTACGCCCTGTAGCAACGCCTAAGCCTAGCTTAAGTTCTAAGAGAGACTAGGTGGAGCCAGGGACTCCCTTAAGGTGTGGTTTTAATATAAGGTTTTATTTTTAGTTTTAGTTTTTAGTTTGAAATAGGTTTAAGTGTGGCATAGCCACCTACACTGAGAACTTGTCGTCCTGACCTCGTCGATTCGATGTGTTGTGTTTTGGGCTCGACAAAGTGTCGGGGCGGTAAGTTATCGGGATCGACGAGTTGTTGGAGCTACAAGTTATTGGGGACGGCGAGCTGTTGGGGTCCACCAGTGGTTGATGATATATCGGGCCATGAAATGTATGGCGACAAGCTGTCGGACGACGAATTGTCGCAAAATTCGTTTAGCGATTTACAGAGACTGTTCGAAGGAACTGTTATTGTCACACTCTGTGTCCCAAACTCCAAACAGTGCAAACACTGTCCCTACTCCCTGCTCCCTCCGAAGAGACTACCGCCAAAACACACTAACTTTTAGTTTTACTCGCTGTATTGGTACAGTTGGCTGAAAACTTGAGATATTTTTGGCCAGCTTTGATATTTCATATACAACATACCTTATCTTTTGGGATCAATTTAAAATTAGGTATCCTCAGCTATGTGTAGCAGCTATCACCAGTTAGTTATATTTTTTGAGCAAACGAATTGTCGCCTCTCCGATCTGGAAAGTTACACACAAAAGTACGTTGATTAAATGAAAAAATAAATTTCTAAAGTGATCGATTGTTTGTTGTTAAAAGTTACAGTCTTATCGCTAACTCGTGATTGATGCTATGCAAAATTTTACGCTGCGGTCTAGATTTAATGTTTTTACTGGTGTAAGGGCAATACCAGGAAATGCTATAGCTAGTTATCTATCGTCCAAGTGCGCTTTTGATTTGGACTGTTTAGCCCTATTCACACGTGCAAATTTCTGCAACGAGAACTCGCTGCTGGAATTAGCACGTTCCGGTTTTTTGCAGCTAGTACGGCAAATTTGCAATCGTGTCATTCAACAACTATAAATCCTCAAAGAAATCGAATTTTATAGTTTTGCAGGTTTATGTTACTGGGCGGGTTAGAAACAGTCAAAATTTATGCATTTATGCTGCAAATATGGAATAACCATTTTTTGCTACGAAAGCCATGTGTACGCTAAATGTCCGACTCCAGCAACTGCCGGAGCCGGATATGGAACTTCCGGCTTTAGCATTTTTTGGTATCCTGTTGGACCTGGTAGATACTAGTATATATTGAAATTGTATACTATAGTAAAGGTTTGATTGTTAACGAATTGTTATATATTTATATAAAGTTTGTATCTGAGCGCTGGCCGGAAATCGGGTATGGTAAGTTGCATTATATATCAACTTTTGTAATACAACGCTGTTCACAATAAGTAAAATTTAGATGAGTACGTAGTAGGGATTTGCCGATTAATCGGCATCGGTATTATCGGCACTTGTAGCGAGTGTCGGCCTCAGCACTGCAAAAAATTGTCAATTGTTTTCCGATACATTTTGCATTTGACGGTTTGTTGGAATGCTATCACTGTTACTTGTTGAGGTTGACGTATATCGCAGTACGCATGGTCTGAAAAACTATTACCTCTCTTGCGTTCATGTTGGAAAAAAGTTGTTGAAATGAATCGCTGTAATAAAATTATAATCGTTGATGGTGGTTAAAATTTAAGCATTCGTATTTATAATGATGTTGTATGGTATCCTATCAGTTCTTTAAAGATCGTGTATTAAAATTAGAATCAGCATCGGTTCAGCATCGGCAAAATTTGAAAATAAGAATTGGCATCGGCAAAAAGTTCGGTATAGTATCGGCACATCACTTCTAATACGAGTACGTACGAATATACTATTTCGTCATGTAGAGCAAAGTGTTTTGCGAAATACTGTGATTTTAGTCATAAATAATAGTTTTATATAGAGTTACGTTATCTATATTTTTCGAAACTACGTATCTATCAATGTAGGAAGCCATAATCGAATGCCGGTTTTTTCCGGAGCCAGATATTCAGTTGTGCCCTGATATCAGGGTTCGATCGAATGTTAATTTTATCTTATACTGGATCCGGATACTAACCGGATATAGTATCTAAGTTTATGCACTGTTGAAAGGGTTCGAGTCGTGCAAAAACACGTCTATATATTTACGTTCTGATTTAAAATTAATTGTCGGCTTGGATTTTTCATGTGAAAAGCAGTTTCTGAAAAATATCTAGTATCTCCACGTGTAAAAAGCGGCTATATGATATTCGGGACCAAATCCGAAAATATACAGTATCCGGCAGGTTTTTGCCAGATACGGATGTCGGTTTTTTACCTGATATTAAACCGAAACAAAACATCTTTTCGATTCCTGCCTGATATCTATATGACCTCCCAATTCGAAACTAGGCTTCCCGTCTTCCCAATCACTAATCGTTGTTTATGATCGTTAGAACAAATTTAAAGCAACAAAAACATTTGTTGCTGAGAGCTACCGGTAACTTTTGTGTTTGCAATATAGTTATTGTGGTTGTTTTGATCAATAATCAGTGTCGTAAACAACTCAGTTAGCAGCTGCAACGTATACGTGTTTCAAATGCGGTATATGACGGTAAAATAATGTGGAAAATTTTCCCTGTGTGTGACTTTCGGAGTAAGGCGTGCGGTAGGGTTCCACGGGAATTCCTGGTCGTACCTGAATTCCTGCAAGAAATTAAATTCTTGTTTTTGCTGCATTAAAAGACGCAGGAACCGGAACTCTTACGGTTTTGTGGCAAATTATTTATAATCATATAAATATTAGGAATTTTGTTTTTGCGAAGCCTTTACAAAATTGTTATTTCGAAATGAGAGTTTTTGTATTTATTTCCATTTTGTTGATTAACTGTTGTTACGTTAAAATATGATGTGATTTCGCAAAACTTGATGATGAAATATTTAGCTGAAAAGTCGGCCATTTTTTGCCAGTTTTCTAAAAAGTCCAACAGTAGTTAGGTGATAAGAATTATATTTCAAATTCCGGTTCCTGTTCAGATTCCTGCAAAATTTCTATTTCTGTTCCTTTTCTGGTGAAACTTAGTTCCAGTTCTAACCCTAGTGTGGACTGTGCATTATCGAATCGAATATCCTTTGCGTTTAGGGAGAACCAAACTTTAGCGTGAATGGTGATTCCATAAAGTCGAATAACGTGCAGACGTCAAACGCAAGCGGTGTAGAAAAAGAGAAGTCAAGCAAAAAATCTGAAAAGTTTGTATTTTTAAATTTGTTTGCAACAAACATCTATGCATATTGACGTGTTGGCAAGTTACAACCAATTAAGTTGTTCGAAATGATTAGAAGAACTGAGTGTTGGTTGCTGCATTACTTCGATGTAAAATTTACCAAGTAGTGGGTTCCATGAAAATTAAATTACGGATTCTGAACATATATTAAATATTGCTCGCTAACATTGCTTGTTAGCGTGAACATGCATTGTCTGAAATGCGTAGTCCAATAATCGGTGTCAAACTAAGCTTTCTGTCAAAAGTGAGTTGCTTGAAGCTCAACAGTGCGCTATTTTCAGTAAATGATTTCAGAAAGGTATGGAAACTATCGGATTTTGATATCGGACGTTGCTTAGGAAGAGGAAAATTTGGTCAAGTCTATTTGGTTCGAGAAAAGAATATTCGTTACATATTCGCCATGAAAGTAAGCTTAATTCTTTTTAACACACAGGTAATGTTGTGTTAAAAATAATACATAGGCATGCTAGATAAATGTGGAAGGCCTTATAGTATATGCTTCAAAGTAATTAGCATAAATTCTTAAACGACTACTTGGGTTGAAATTTTTATGTTTTGTTATTAGTGGATGTCTGTTTCTAGACTATACTGTTCAAAGCAGTTAAGAAGCTATGTGCTAGTTTTACTTAACTCTCCTTATTTAGGTGTTGTTTAAAAGCCAGCTTGAAGAAAATGGAATCAAACACCAAGTTAGGCGCGAAGTTGAGATTCAGACGCATTTGAGGTACAAACAGGGGCATTTTTGTTTAACTTTTAGCCGTGTTTTGAATGTTAAAAATAAAATTAGCAGTACTTTGTTTTGAAACACGAATTCGGAATTTCGATTCCGATTACAAGTCCGATTCAACAATCGGAATCGCAATCGGAACTCGTTTTTGAAATTTTAATTTTAATTCTACTTACGTTACATGAAAATTCTGCATTGTTTATATATCTATTAAATTGCTTCGATGAGTTAACTTATCAGTGATTGTAGTTTAGCATTACAGAACCAAACATAATCGCCAATTTGATCATGCAACCTTTTTTGTTTTTGTGAATACAAATTATCCGTACAGTCACAAAATTTCTAGCTTCGATTCCTATTACAATTTCGGTATAAGTTTGCTGTTCCGATTCCGGTTTAATCCGGTTCCGCTTTGCACCCTGCATGTTGGGATAACGGCAGTTAGTTGTGTAATTGTGGACTTTAATTTTGGATAAACATTAGAATCTAGATGACCTTGTGGTTTATCATTAATAGAGGAACAGAAATTGACGTGTGGGATAAAATTTGTATAGTGTTTAACCGCATAGTTTGCGTGTAATTGAGTAAAGTTTACTCCAGGCCAGACAAAAACATTATTGTCTCAAATTATGTATAGGCATCCGAATATTCTACGAATGTATGGCTATTTTTACGACGATTCGCGTATATATCTGATACTTGAATTTGCTGCCTGCGGCGAATTGTACAAATATTTGAAGCAACAACAAAAATTCGACAACTACACAGCTGCAAAGGTAGTACAGTGGTTCTAGTGTTTGTATGTGCATAGTCATTGTTTTGTAAATTGGGCTTACGTTCTATTAAAAGTCGAGGGGGTTTGTTGTTGTACAAGCTAAAAAAGTATCTACAATTCTAACCCCTCTACAAAAATCCTAAGGGGGAGTTAATATATACTTGCAGAAGGTTGTAAGTAAACGACGACTTTGTTGCTTTTGTACGGACTGCTGAAACGTTATCCTAAAGACTATCGTTTGGCCCTACTTTTTTCAATAATATATTAATTTCATGTTTTTTTATTTTTAGTATATCTTCCAAATTGCGGACGCCGTTAGTTATCTCCACAGTAAGAAAGTGATTCACCGTGATATTAAGCCAGAAAATATTTTGCTGAGTATAAGAAAAGACATCAAACTCGCCGATTTTGGCTGGTCCGTGTTTGCTCCATCATCAAGGTACCATTTTCCAGTGTTCAGTTTAAGTATTATTTCGCTGTAATTGCGTTTTTACGCTTTTTTGTACAGTAATTAATTAATTTTTTGTTGGTGTATGTGAAATTCAGTGTTTACGTTTATGAAAATCGTTTTAACTTTTGCTGCGGTTTATTGCAGGCGTCAGACTTTATGTGGTACGTTAGACTATTTGCCACCTGAAATGCTTTCCGATCAAGATTACGATGAGAAGGTTAGTATTTTGTTGTTTCTTCATTTTATCGTTTTAAAGACAAAAATTGTTTACAACATATATAGATATTTTAAGGATCCTTTTTATTAGGTTTTTGCAAACAGACAGTGACCTGCATACATTGCAGGAATTAATTTTGTAAAGCGGTGGCAATACAAGATTATGACAAGACAACAATGCGGCAGACGACAAATTGTCGCTAATGCATTGCAACTTTTGTTCGTGTCACTGATATTCTGCAGTTTATTTTTGGCAGCCATGTACTACTAATACGTAGCTTTACTTGCTAGTTCATTAATGTTTTGTATATACTTTTAGGTTGACTTGTGGTCAATTGGTGTGTTATTGTATGAGTTTCTGGCTGGCAAACCACCGTTTGAATCCGGTACTGGTACTCAAAACGACACATTAAAGCGTATTCGGTCTGGAATGTATCGTTTCACTCAAGATATACCCGACGGTGCTCGTAATATTATATCAAAAGTACGTTATATTGTTTTTAACTCGCAAACTAAAATTAGTGTTACTTTTGCCGCTTAGTATAATAAGTTTTAGAAATTACATTGCATAATAATAATAATAATGATTGCTAAAAACAGCGAAAAATTCATATGTAAAAATCAACAAATATGTAATAGACATCCGTCTTTTGTCGACGATGAACAGAAAAACGGGAACTTGCTTTTACCTTTCGTCTCAGTTTTTAACTTACCGAGTATCGGAAAAAAGAGACCAAGACCCGCCAAACATCGAGGCTTGCCGAGATCGAGACTAAACCGCATATCTCTGGTTTTGTACATTTTACTCCAACATTTCAGGTTAAGATCAAGGCTTATTTAAGAGTTTTGGCCAGGGTGCAATCGAAATTATAACCGGAACCGGAAGGTTAAAAAATAAACTAACCGGAGGATAAAAACACCGGAACCGGACAACAAGAAATACTTGTTATTGAAAAATCTATTTTTAAAGTTATTCTATCGCTTTTAATCGGAAAATATTTAAATTATTATGTTTTGTAGATTTTCACTTTCAACAAAAGCTAAATTCCATTTCAATGAATTTTAATGGATTTCAACGAATCTTAGTTAATTAAATGACGACGAACATTTTAGTTTTATTCAGAATAGTCCGAAAATTCACCCAGAACTTCTAATGTATTCTTGTGCTGCTACAACATAGAAGTTAACTCAAATTCGGTTTCGCAGGAATACTGACTGCATTTTTTTGAGACCAATGATCGTTTTCTGCTTGAACTAAATCTTCACGACGCGGTTGAAGCAGTTGTACCAACCATGGCGTTATGTACTTATGGGACATTTGGTTCTTTCTCTGTGCACTAGAACATCATTGAAACTGAAATTCTATGTGAAATACACCATTTCGAATGCCGAAATCCTGAAACAAATGCAGTAACTGAGAAACGTATGATAAATTATAGAGTATGGCACAAATTGAAAATTTTGGCAATACGCGCTCAGGCAGTTTTAGAAACATAAGTCAGGTTAATCTTAAATTTTGCATGAGAAAAATTTTCAATACCGAATTTTCCTTCCGGTACCGGAATTTCGGTTGCACCCTCGTTTTGGCTTATGCCTAGGCAAAGTTTTTCCCAACTCGAAGCTTAAACCTGGATGGGGGAAGTGTACAAAATTTCCTGCTTTGTAATGTAAACCGACTGTTTTGTAAAAACAAATTTTTTGGGTTTAGTTACTGAAGCTCAATCCCCAGCAACGAATGAGTCTTGAAGACATAAAAAACCATCCTTGGATACTGGAGTGGAAGGATAAGTCGCCAACACCCAGCACAAACGGGTCATCTTCAGACACTAGTATAGGTGGCACAACTACAGCTGCCCAGCCTAAAGCTAAAGATCGCGACGTGTAATATTTGACTTCAAAACTGTCTGTTTTATGCATTCGATTTACAATTTTGAACTTTACTAACCGTACGCTACGAATTTTACCTTGATGTATATACGTAGTCTATTATGTATATTGTATTTCTCGAGCTGTCGATGCGCCGTCGGTTACTATTTCGCTGTGGTTTTAATACTTTTATTGCAAATTGTGCTTATGCTTCATGCTTGAGCAACTTCGGCAACTGTCATTTCAAGATTGCACCAAAGTTACAAACAAACTCACTGAGAATGCAGCGTTTATAAAGATGGGAAAACGTTCACTGCGGAAATAGCGGAGTTTCAGACAAAAATTCTGCCGGAGCCATAGGTCGATTTTTGCTGTAGGCGGGCCTTAGATTATACTGTGTTGCTAAGTGCATACTTCCGAAGTTTATTCGTTTCGTATCGGACTTCAGAAAACTTAGCTAAACTATAAGAGTTTGACGCTTTAATCGAAAAGACCAGCGTCTTGTGAAGATTTTAAACCGCGCGCATACAAATAATGTTAAGCAAGTGTATGAAATATTTACGTACACAGTTTGCGATGTGCTGCTCATAGTATATTCCGTGTTAAGAAACTGGTAAAAATACTGTGCGGCTTAAAAATCGGTCGTCGTACTGCAAAGCGTAATGTAACCAGCCCATGTAAAGGTCAGGGCGGAACATTTTTCTGTGGGACTAGCATAGAGTAAGCTTAAGCTTCAGAGTAATTTTTTTGCTTGGCTTAGGCTTAGGAATATGCTCCTTCTTACGCTTAGGCTTAGCATATGCTTATAATATTGTTCCGACGCTGTTCTTTACATTGGCCGTGTAACCGAATATCTGTTTCCGTTAAAAACTGGTGACCGTCTTCGTTATAGATATACTGAAGTTCCGTTCTATTCATGGTCAAAATTAGTACAAATCACATATATCTTGACATTTAATGTTGCAGATATGCGGCAATATTGCTGGATATGAAATAAAAATGATTAAATTCATCCAAAATCTTGAAAAATTTCGGTGAATCCGCTATTTTCTTTTCTAATTTTAGGAAGCCCGATGAGTAGTTGCATGCCTCAATGGTATTGTCAGAATTAAACAGCTTTGAAACATTTACCCTTCAATATCCGTTTTCGCTATTTTGATCACTATCGGTTCCTGCTATTTTTACTATTCATTCACAACCTGCTACGAATTGTTTCTCAGTCAGTTATAAAGACATCAACATAAAATTACTAAGGTTTGATATTAATGCCTTCGCCCAGCTTTGATTTATAATGCAATCAAGTACTGTCTGTATGTAGTAAAGCTTGACATGGCGTTAAAGGTGGCAGAGCATTTCATTTATTAAGCTGCATGTAATATTGGCTTTCTCCTGTTTGTTTGTAGAATGCAACAGGGTACAACCGGAGGTATGCCTGCAGCTCCGACAACAAACCGGTCTCCGGTTCCGGTCGATTTTTTGACGGATGTTCCGGCAATTTCGGTAGTATTGCAAAATTTATCTGTTAAGCGCATTTCGTTTTACTTTCGTAGCAATGTTAAGAAAAGAATTTCCGAAATTTCGCAGAAAATTAGCGTAAACGAAAAACAACAACATATATAAATTGCAGACAGGGTGCAACCGAAATTCCGGTTCCGGTAGGAAAATCCGGTATTTTTCACTATCCGGTTCCAGTAATAAATCCGGTATTTTTTCACCGGAATTTCCAGTATTGAAAATTTTTCTCATTTGAAAATTTAAAAAAATTGACATTATTGATACTTAGTTCTCTAAATGCGCGTGCATTGCCGAAATATCCATAATTTATCATGTTTCCGCCAGGGAGCAACCGGAGGTGAAAAATACCGGAGCCGGAGGTCAACGAAACTTGCCGGAGGTGAGGTGAAATTATGTAGTAAAAATGATGGTTTGGTTAATTTTATCCAATATCTGCAATAAGTTATTTGGTTTTACGTTAATTTTCTGGAGAAATTCGAAAATTCTTTCCTGAAAATTGTGACAAAAGTAAAGCGAAACACACTAAACATTTTGCTAAATTCTGCAAAATTTTTACTACAGAAATTGCCAGATATTGGCTAAAATTAACCAATTAATGCGTCGTCCATTTTAATGTGTGCCCGCCGTGTGGAAAATTGACGCAACCATTTCCAAGTACGGTTTTGAAAAACGCTTCAAAAAGGAAATGGAATTTCAAAACTGTTTCAATTTCCCACAGCTATCGATTTTTCAAACTCAAGTAGTTAATTGATAGCATTATTTGATCTTCAATTTACCACTAGCGCTTTTTTAAACAAGGGCAATGGGAAATTGCGCCATTTTCCAAATTCAATTTCCGCTTTGCCTTGACACTTCAATTACCAAAGTGGAAATTGAAAGAGAAGCATAACGTTTAGCAATTAAATGATATTGTCCCTCTTATCGAAAATTGAATTTACAGTTTACAACTTCACTTGTGATATTGTCCCCAAAAAGGATGAAATTTTACAACTCAAAGTTCAAATAGAAGGTTAGGATGAGAGTTTCTAGAAATGATGTTTGATGGGCCACCCAAGTCGCAAGGTTGAAGTTGTGCGATTGAAATTTTGAATATCTTGACGTTAATGGTCATTCGACGCTTGGGGTCAAGTTTCTTGTGCTACCAGTTTTACTGAGGTTGGGTTTAAAATTGGAACAGCAATTTTTTTGCGCGCACTGGAGTTACTTTTTATGGAGTACGACGGTATATTGATTCAAGGATTGGTGATTACAATTGGTATCCCCCGCAAACTGAAACCGCATATAGTCACGTTGAACTTACTATGTCCGAACGTGTCTACGATCTAATTAAGAATATAGACGAAACGAGCGAAGATTTATGAGTGTTAATAGTTTTGCATAATTTAGCAAAAATTATCTGTTTAGTTCGTTTCGATTGACTTCTGTCACTTTTCAAAAAATCAACATAAAACCAAACCACTTAACAACATATTGCAGATATTGGCTAAAATTAACTAATTAGCCATCAGTTTTACTACCTAATTTCACCCCACCTGCGGCTCCGGCTCCGGTATTTTTCACCTCCGGTTGCACCCTACTACGTAAATGTATACCAGACAGACTTCACAGGCGTTTACAGAACTAAGAACCATGATCGAGAATTGTGCTCAATTACTTCAGACATCACGCCCCCTAAACGTCAGCCACTTTTTCCTATACTTAGTGCTTCTTAGGCTAAGATTTAGACTTAGGGCTACGGTTACCGCCCCTGGATTGTTTTTTCCGAAAAAAATTATGACCGGAAAAAATGAAAAAAACACATTCCTTGTCTGAGTGATCGGTTATCCCACCCTTAGCCGGCGTTTGCCCAAAAATGCTAGCATTTTGAAGCTTTTTGCATATTTGAACTTCTGTTTTGGCGTGGAATAATAGGAGGCCATTAGAGGTCGAAGCTAGAAAAAGTTTCGCATCAGCTTTTTTGGCCGGCCCCACTGTGGACGAAACCTGTGTATATGTAGTTTTGCATTAAATCTCGTGGCAAAGCTTCAATTCTGAAGTCCATTTACAAATGCTGCAATTTTCGCTCTTTTTGGACGTATAATGTGTCCTGGTGAACATATACACACGGTCACTACAATCCTGTACAGCCCTGTTCTATACATTGGCCAAAATTATAGACAGCATTAAAAGAATTGCGTGTTTGTAACAAATATTCCTATCTGGTGCATAAATCTTTCTTTCACTTCCGACGTCGAAAACGCCTGCCGTCATAGTTGAAAGCGAATTATTGCACCGATTAGTTCAAAGGTCATGTACCTACCGCAGTGTTTCCGCTTTTATGATTTTTTCAATTTCCCACTGCCCTGCTGATTTTCAACTACCGTGAGGGAAACTGAAACTGTAATTTGGGTGCCCATTTCCCACTGCAGTTTTGGTGACTTTTCAATTTCCTTTTTGACAGCAAATTTAGCTTATCAATTTCCTATTTAAGTTTTAAAAATGTCTCAATTTCCTACTGCTGTCCTATTTAAATTCCCTATTGGGAAATCGACACTCAAAATATCATTTCGATTTACTAGTACGGTTTGCAAATTGTCTCAATTTCCCACTAGACCAATTTTTTCAAATTAAATTTCCTTCTTGAAGCGTTTTTCAAAACCGTACTTGGAAATGGTTGCGTCAATTTTCCACACGGCGGGCACACGATAAAATGGATGACGCATAACTATCATTTTTACAACCTAATTTTTCGGAGACCGGCTCCGGTATTTTTCACCTACGATTGCACCATGGTGTGCAAGTATGCACACTTGCGTGACCAGCAGCAGAACGATTTTTGTATCTGTACGATATCAGTGTGCAAGCAACCAGATGTGAAAAGTATCGATCAACTAAATCGCCGACAATATAAAGGAAACCTAAAAAATCACGAAAAATTTTCCTACCGAAATTGCTGGGACTTCGGCAAAACACTTTCAGAGCCGGAGGATCGTTTTCTGCCGGAGCCGAAGCCAGACGTTCACATAAGGATGTGAGTCTCAGTGAAAAAGTTGAGACTGTGACAGTCTCACGGTTTGGGCCCTAGACCTGAGGCTTTTTTGAAAGTCTCAGAAATTTTTTGCGCAATGCCGAAATATTTTGAAAAATTCTTAAATCACGAATATTGACGGCTCTATTCTACTTTAAAAACGTTAATATAAGACTGAAAAAACAACGTATATATGGTATTAAACGTATTCATTTTTGGCACAAAATATACATATGACAACAATCACATATCAGTAAAACAGACTGATTTTATATCACAAAAAATGGCGCTGTCGCAGAATCGTATTTAGCGATACTGGCTGGCAGGATGCAGCCGAAGGTGAAAAATGCCGGAGCCGGAGGTCAACTAAATTTGCCGCAGCCGGAGGTAAGGCGACATTAGGTAGTAAACATGACGGTTAATTGGATAATTTAGCCAATATCTGTTATATGTTGTGAAGTTGTTTCGTTTCACGTTAAATTCTCTACGAATTTTCGGCAATTCTTTCCTAAAAATTGACAAAAGTAAAACGAAACGCGCTTAGCCGGAAGCAGACCTCCGGTTGTACCCTGCTGGCTGGTTTCGTTTCGTTGTATATACTTTTGTCACAATTTTCAGGATAGAATTTCCGAAATTTCGCAGAAAATTTAGCGTAAAACCAAACAACTTTAACAACAATTGTAGATATAGGCTAAAATTAAGTAATTAACCATAATTTTTACTACATAATATTGCTTCACCTCCGGCAAGTTTTGTGGACATCCGGCTCCGGTGTTTTTCACGTCCCGTTGCACCCTGGTACCCACACCTCAATTGTTTTAACAGAATAATTTTGATCACTATCCATTTCTGCTTACGTTTTTTACTATTCGTTTACATCCTATGGGCATACCTGAGCACCTGTATTTATGTCTATTCATCTGTTGGCTCAGATTCTGAGCACAAAACCATTCCGGTTATACATTTAGTGCACAACATTCGGTGGAGAATTACAGTATGCCCAATGTCTTCAGCGCTCTGAATATATACTAATCTTTCTTTTGCTTTCTGTACATTGTATATACATTTAGCTGATGTAAATAATTTTCAACGGATAGCCTATTGAGGCTGTTTTGGGTTTCTCTCATCGTTATGTTGCATTTTTGTAAGAAAAAACTCCGGGTTAGTGCCCCTGGTAGCAAGGTGTAAACGGATAGTAAAGATAACGGTAACGTATAGTAATCAAAATAACGGAACCGAAAACGGAATACGGATATTGAAGATTTGGAACAATTATTGCAGCATGTCTGTAAAATAAGAAATAGTTAGATATACGTGATTTATAACTAATGAGCGTAAAAATAACTGAATTAAACGGACCCTGATATTTACCGAAACCGGAAACGGGTATCCAATAGCACCCTACCTGGTCGCCCGGAAATCTAGACAACTGGTGCCCAAAGAGGACTCTTTGTTGGGACGAAAGGCGGTGGCGGCACTTGAGGCTTTTCGGTTTTTCAGGTGTTTAATACACACATCTAAATATATGTATTGGCAGACAGGGTTTAGATGACTCATTGTTTCGATGCTAAGTGTTTGGCTGGGTTAAAATCACGGTGGTTTTTTTGTCAAGTTGCTACCATTCCTACGTTACGGATATTGCTTTTAATAGCGAGGATACTTGCAAAATAAAACTAGTTAAGTGGAAAGTCATGAAGCTCCGCGCAGGGCTGTAGTTATAAGTGACCAACTGCTGTTTGCTTTTCAAACGGCACTGCAGACTTTGTTAAAGTTACCTTGCTCAGTGTTTAACACATTTAATTGCTGCACGTCGAAATCCGTTAATTGCAATGTCATAAGTACCGTTCATTCGAAGAGCGGAACTAGAACAAAAGAACAGATGACTTAGTTTTGAAGTGTCGAGGCAAAAGGTGTTTAGCAACTTTTAACAAGCTTAAAGGATCATTGCAAACATACAATATATACGATTACTTCATACCGACGGCTAAATGGATCTCGTCGAATTTTCGGCGGAAAGATGAAATGATATGTTTGTACCGAGTACTGAATCCAGAGCGTCACCTCTGTTGTGATGAATAATCCTTCTCGATCTGCGCCGTATTGTGCAAGGCTGCCGCCACATTGCCGATGTATAATAAAGTAACTGAATGCGTGAAATCTTGGAATGCAAACGCCAACAAAATTGCTTGCGTGTACCTAGTAATATGTCGAATTTCCGGATGACAACATGAGCAGTGCATAGGTTGATATAACACAGATAAATGATGTCTTGAACCAGACACATTCGTTTATATAGCAAAAAGAAAGGTTAATGTTGTTATTTGAAGTAAAGCAAGAGTCCATAGGTCGCACTCGTGACTTTCGGATACACTAGTTGTACCTCTCGGCATTCGTTGCAACAAAAGAAGGAAAGCTGTTCTAGGTTCATAGTTCAAAACCAATTAATGTAGAAAATGTTCAACGTTTCGAAGGTGACGGGGAAGAGCTAGTTCCAGGAAAGACTCGTGACTTATGAGCAACTTATAAGAATGGTGTTGTTATTAAAAGCCATACCTGCTGAAACTGGTACAAACGTATTCTGCAGAGCTAAAATCAGCAAATAATATAATGGAAAGTACAATTTGCGTTCGCGTGACTACTGATTACGCGAATTTTAGGTTGCCGATACCAGTTACGGCAATTCATTGTTAGAAAACCTAGGGGTTGCAGTTCAATAATAAGATTAGGTAGAAAATATTTGCCAACCATGCCTTAAAAGGCAGCGAAATTTTGTGCTAAAGCCATTTACTGGCATTCGCAGTTGTAGCTTTGCACTGGAAATATTGCTTTCTGTTACGGTAACATTGTTTTACTAGAATAAAGCATGGTGTCGTACGTGTTATTTTCAAAAAGAACGCATACAAATAGATGTAAATCCAACTCAACATTTCTCAAATTAGACATCCAATGCATCGTCAAGAACTAGTTTTGTAAGCTAATGCTGGTTCAAATAAACTGCTAAACTGTTTTTAACTTATTATCTGGCAAAACAAACTGGCATCGATTGATGCCAAAAATAAACGAATTGTGCAACTAAAAGAAATAAAATAGGAAACTGTTCGAGGTTAAAACATATAACCACAATTTAGGTACGGAATTTCAATAAGTGTATCTGTGGAATCATTATGCTGCTCTCCTGCAGCGTCCGCATTAAGTTAACAATTGGAGCATTTCGCATAACCAGTAAAATCAACATCGTCATTTGCGGACGCTTTAGCCACGTTTTCAGCCCTACCACTCTCTAAGCCATCATTTTCGCATTTCACTATCAGGATTTGCGATAGACGGCGCTGCATTTTCATCCTTATTTTCAATTACTACCCTAAAACTTAGAATTTACAGCAGTGTCGGTACAGTCTCGAACAAATGTGTAAAAAGAAACCAAGCAAGGGGTAAAACGTAGTTTCTACTACAATTCAACCATAAGACAAAAATTATTTGTTTGAATGAATGTCTTTATCAATACTAATACTAATTCTCGAAGCGCCAGCAGCAGGTGAGTTTTTAATAGGTATGGCAGTTGTCCAGTATGAATTTTGCAATCTATTCACCGAAGACGGAAAGTTAGAGTCCCGTGACGGTACACTTGCTGGCGTTTCGAAAATCTGTTCCCCTGGTACATTTCCAGTGGTATTAAAAACTAAAATTTCAGCATCACCATTGGGCATTGGCTGGACTAGTCTTTATAGCAATTGACGCCGTTCTCCAATTATGGCGAAGTATCTGAAGCAAAATACACCATAGTGATTGAAGTGTCGAAAAAACATCAATTAAACAAAAACCGTTTACAACAAGAGGCAGTAACGGATCGATTTATCTCGCA
Organism: Enoplolaimus lenunculus; assembly: GCA_030248215.1. Lineage (NCBI taxonomy): Eukaryota > Metazoa > Nematoda > Enoplea > Enoplida > Thoracostomopsidae > Enoplolaimus > Enoplolaimus lenunculus. The sequence goes on along the minus strand of JASANG010000594.1, from coordinate 79,217 downwards.
AAGTATTTGGCCACTATCAGACCGCAGAACTTTCGAATTGATTGTTCTGCAGCATGGAGCCAATGTGAGTTTCTTTAGTAATACATTTCTAAACATGCAAACACGCGCGCTGCTGCAGCAAAACCGCTAGTTACACCACCTGATATTGCACCGCTGCAAATAAAAATATGCTATTCAGTAAACTTGAATTTAGCACAAGAGGTGATGCCTAAGTAATCGAAAATTTATAGTTGCATGCATAAAATAATAAACTTGTGTTAAGCAATTCAACCCCAGATTTACACATCTACTCGCGAGCATTCTGCACTACTCGTAACATGGGTTGTAACTGGTGCACTTGGCGACGAAGATATCAGCGTAACTGTTGGTATTGTTGCTGTTGTAGTAGCACTACCACTAACTATCGGAAACCTAATTGTGAAACAGTAACTGTGTTGCATTTATGGAGTCTTACAGAATTTTATATCTTACCCCACCCAGAGTGTGTATTAGGTTAGTCAATAGATCCAAAAGCAGCTACGCAAACGTAAAAAAACATGCAAATCAAGATGAAAATATAATTCGTTATAGATAAAACTACTACAATACAAAAATTAGACGCAAAATATATAGAAAACACACCCTACACCACACTGAAATACACTGCAGCATTAAAGTACAGAAAACAGCAGCAATTGAATCAATTTTGCAAATTTTTTCTACTGCAAAATATTGATAAATACATTCAGTAGTGGATTCCGATACATTCAAGCTCGATACCACTGACGTTGATGGCGCCTGACTGGACGTTGAAATAACTATAATACTGGAAGTTTGCAAATGAGCAGTGTTTTCGCTGACAGTCGAGGTTGCTGTGTACTAAAATAAAATAGCCCGAAATTAAATAAGAAATTCTCACGTTTTTTATCTCCAATTTGGCAATGTGGTACCCAATTGTGTGTCAGCCATTGACCTTGTGACTTTGTAAACTTGTCCCCATGTTTTTAGAAAGATATTTCATTTCTATTTTGGCTGCTTAGTAAATGAAGATGCATTAAACAGCACTTGTAGACGGTACACGGGATGAATGAAACTTTTGCGTCATAGCTAAAACAGAGCTTTGAGGGCTTGTTATGACTGTGTTTTGTAAAAAATTCTCAGCGATAGAAGCTTCAGAGCGAACCATCAAATTTAATACTTACAAATTTTGTAAACATGCACTAGGCACCGAATCCTCGATTTGACCGATTCCGAATTCAGTAGTAATTTGCTGAATCAGAAACCGAATCCGAATCTTGAATGATGCAAATTTCAAATATATGTATAACTTGTTACAGAATATCAACGCAATTCCAGCAGTATTACTTTTAAACGTTAATATACGTATTTGGTGCCCGTTCTCAATTCTGAGATTTGTGACTTGAAACAAAAAATATTGATTTATATACAAGTTATTTAAAATATTTAATGCTTAAAAATGAAAAAACATTGCCGAACAGTGTTGGATTCAGCTTTTGGATTCAGCATTTTCACAACCCAATCCGAATCCAAACCTCAAGTTTTTACCGAATCCGAACCACAAATTTTTGCCGAATCCGAATCCGAACCTTTGTTGCCACCCTGGTTGCAAAGATACAGTACTGAAGAAATCTAGAACTTTTAAACTCACAGACAACAAACTAGAAATGCATTCACTAAACTAGTTATATATACTTTATGCTGTTGCATAAAGTTTGAGGTATATTCCTGCGATCTCAACATGACACCTTTGCGCGCCTTTGTTGTGTTGGCAAAAAATGAAAAATCTTTGAAACTTATTTCTCAAAATCCGTTTTCCGTTCCTGTTTCCGTTATTTGGTTATACTCTGGTTGATACTCCATGAGGGCAGTAGGAGGATAATAAAATTAGAGGTATGCTCTTTGCAGAATCTGCATGTACCCGGGTACCCAAAGTTTTGTATCACTGCCCAGGTCCGGTGTTGGAAAGGAAATTACCTGCCAAACCTTTAATAACTTCAGCAAGTTTGCGCTTGTTTTTACTTAGCTAGTGGTCATGCATGGCACAAATTTAAACAATTTCGACAGTGTATGTCGCTCTATTTACGCTAGATGTTCTTGTCGCGAGAACTCACAAAGTCATAATTGCATTTTGAACGATTACTGGCAGTGTAATATTAAATAAGTAATATTTTCAATCACATTGTTATCAGTCTTCTTTGTTTGTGTGTGCTTCAAACATGTGAGACTGTAAGGTCTGGACTGCTCGAAACGAGGATTTTCAACCAATCCGAAGCTGGTTATGGTCTGGGTTCTGACCGATCCAGTAACACGACAACACGGATTTCAACGTTCCTACGGCTCGTATATACCTTTATCACACGGTTTTGCTAGTTTTACTCGTAAGCAATACAAATGCCTGTCAGAACTGCACTGTCGGAACGACCCCTTTCCCCGAAATACTGCGAATATAATTGGTTTTTCCCTTCATTTCTCCGAAAGATATGGCCACGCCGGGAATCGAACCTCGGACTTCTCGCTCGCGAGTCAAGCGAGCTCCCCATTATACGACGCGGCCGATACCATAGTTTTCTCCGGTCGTATATGCGCACGAGTATGTATCTGTCTTAACATTACACACTATGCTCATACACAGCTACACAGCGTATAGTCACAATGCCGAACAAAAAAATGTGAACTGAGGCCCGTTATTAGCGTTTGACGTGTTAATGCGTTTTTATGACCTTTACAGCGAATTACGTTCGAACGAGGGCCGGTACAACCGGAAAGTACGGAAAAATACGTTAAATTTAACCAGGATCTATCGAGCACAACTCACTGTAATGGTACCTAAACTAGCTAATGGTCCAAAACCAGTAAATTACTACAAGTAGTAAAATTAAAATGTCACACGTATGTTACGCAGGTGTAATGTTTAGTGACACGTGCACATATAGCACTACTTCACCTTCTATTTACAATGGTTTGTCACATTAAAGTCCTAATTAAGGCGTAAACACTTATGAAAATTAACCTGTAGCTAATAAATGGCTTTAAATTTTACAGTCCCAATGCGAAGTTAACACCCCAGGATAATAAGATTTCAAACAATAAAAGTTTATCAAAATCGGTTAAGCGGTTCCTGAAACTCTTTTCGGACAAACGGGCGGACGCCCACCTTTCAACCCATGAATGCAAAATATAAAACGTTTCGCGAAACTTCTAGCTTCGCTCGGAGTTTGGCTTCGCTCAATTAATTGGAATTGCACGGCTTTTCATAAATATGCATAGTGTTGTTTTTACAAGACCCACTGTTGTTTGGGGTTGCGAGATGAAAAGATTGCGCATGTTAAAACTTACAATTTTCGGATTTAAAAGCCTACAAAAAATCTACTCGAGTGAGAGTCAGAATTGAGAGCATTAGCTTGGTGGCAAACCAATCACACAAACTTACCGTGCATGGTAACTTTTTTGTGCAAGCGCTTATTCAATTCGCCAACCAGCAGTGATAGTGAGCGGCTATGGAGTACAAGTACAGCGACTGGAGAAACAGAATGACGCCACAACGATTGTCAAAAATCAGTCACAAACTAATTCTAGTGGAACCCTGGTGTATACTTGAGTATCAGTAGATGTCTGCTGAATAAAATTTCGCTGTTAATCTGAGAATTTTCATGGTTACGCAATATTTATGAGTTGATATTAAGAAAAACGCAAAAACTTTGATAACCGCAAAAAAAACTTCAAAAAGAAGAATTAAAGTAATTTACTTTCAAAAATTTAAATTTTTTGGTAATGATCAAAAAATTGACCGAAACCGAGTCTTTTCTTGACCAGTCTCGGTGGTCAGGTCTAGGTCTTGGTTTTTCACCGAGACCGCCCATCCCTGATTAATTGCTGGCGTATATTCATCATGAATAATTTTTGGCGGCAAGTTCTCCGAATGAGTTTTGAACAAAACTTGCAGCTGCTAAAGATATCACCTTCGAAGAAAGCTTTACTCGCCAATTTCTTGAATTGACAATTCTTTCAAATCCTAGAATTTCTATTTAGTACTCAATAGATGCAAAACTAGTCCAGTCACTATCGCCCTGCAGGGATTGGCGGTCTCGGTCACATTTTAACCGTTACAGAAAATAAAAATGCTGTTTTTTAACAAAAGATTTGAATATTTTTATCTGCTTTGAATTGCCGCTTCATACAATTAAACTAATAAATCGCCGCCAAAATTTAGTTTTACTTTATTTTTCACATGGTTACTGTCCAAATCCACTGTCTCAAATCACCCTCGGTACAATCCCTAATTCAGAGCTATAGTGTTGTATTTGCACCCGGGCAAACCGAATAGGCTGGAAAATTTTTTAGCATAGCGTGACGTTATAAATGCGGATGACCGATAATTTTTTAACGATGCCTAAAAGGTTTTAAACGCGAAAATGCAACTATTTGTCTTTGTCACAATAAAATCAAAGTGTTTTGGGTTTCCTTTCAAAAGTAGAATTTTCGGTAACCGGAGGGTTATTCTGTTTCTCAAATCGCTGTATAATCAGGTAGCGGTGCTCCGCGATTGTTCGCAGTCTGTGTTGGTAGGCAAAATGCGCAAGTACTTCCGGGCCAAAGCTGCGATACAACATTTTTTTTGTGATTGCTTATCGCTTTTTCTCCTCTTTGGTTTCGGTTTACAAAAACACCGAGATTGCACAAAAGCGAGACCGAGACAGAGACCAGTCAAATACCGAGACTTGCCGAGACCGAGACCGCCTATCCCTGTCGCCCTGGACTGCGAAATATGAAATAAGTTTGATATTCGAATTATTTCAAAATCGTTGATTAATTTGTCAGCAACATAGTTTGCAATTTGCCAATCACAATGCTGGTACAAGAAATTTAAGCGGCTAGCAACTGCGTTCACACATGCAAATTGAATTTAATAGAACGAATTCCAGTGAATAGTTTTCAACTGTAAGGACTTTTGCACATGCAAGTTGCGCGTGCAAAAGTTTTCTGTAACAACTTGCACTAGCGAATAGGGCTTAATAAATTATAACAACGTATCGTTTAACAACGTGCTGACAACATGTTGAGCGGTGACTTGAACAGTTTACTACATCGTGCTGAAAAGTTGAACAGTACAATATCAATTAATTCGTTAAACAGTACAATATCAATTGATTCTGCAAAGGATGTTCCTGTTGCCAAACTTGATAGAAACCTTCCTCAGGTCAGAATTTGTGTTACGTATATATATATACGTACGTAAGTTGGCAAGTGATCTAGTTTTGCAGGCCGTATAGTGAGCGTCTTGGATTTTTCTAAAATTGCATACATACGTATTATATATTCGGCTAGTTTTTTTCTTATGTGATTTCGGATGGCGGTTTGTGTTCCCGTTTATATATGTATACGACTTTTAACCAATTGTCACATGTTATATATACCAAATATTTTGCTTCTCCTCGATATGTGATATCCAGTGTGCGACCGGATATTCTGTTTCGATTTAAATCTGTATTCCGCTACGGTATCAAGTATATACCTACCGGACATCGGATATTTGAGGCTGTGGTCCCGAATACCATAAAAGCGCGTTTGACAGGTACACACATATATATTCAACATCTAGCTGCGATTACCTTTACGGGCAACATGTAAAACTGATAAGGTTTTCATCAACTAAATTGAATGAAAAATCCGTGCTAGCATAGCTAACAAATATTTTTTATTTAGTAAACATATATGTACTAGAGATGTCCCGGGGCCAGGATTTCATACGTGGCCGGAGCCAGCAAAATACACTTAAGCGTAAGCATGTACCTGAGAGCACGGTACCCTTTTTATCATATCGCGTGACGCGACATTTTGTTGATACTCCCATGTTATTAAGTTACTGTTAATGCGTCTGCTGTTTGCCAAATCGCATCACGCGACGTTTTGCGTGTAGTAATGTAATAAAATTACTGTGCTGCGTTCGGATTCTGGCTAAATTGTTCCACTGGAAAGTTTGCCTTGATACGTGTAGAAAGTTAATGCTGTGCTGTTGTAATGTTTACAAAACAAGTTTACACAGCACCGCCCCTTTGCTATGTGAACGTGCACATTGGCGGCATAGTTATTATTGGTTTGCAGTCCTAACCCTGGGAGTCGCCCCGGCCTGCTGTCCGGCCCCGACTGTACACGATATTTGTTATTTTCCCAGGATTTGCTAGGCACTCTACATGCATAATATATACTTTGTTTGTTTTCCCACTGTTAGCTAACGTATTCGTATACGTATATCATGGCTCATGTTGATATGGTTATCTCTATGTGGGCAAACTGACTCCGGTCTACACCGCCCCCGTAACCCGAGCTTTGAGCCCCGGTCCCGGTGAAAATCCTGGCCCCGGTGCAACTCTGATATATATACTTTTGTGCGACCCAGTTACATTTACATTTTATATTCGACAGGGTGCAACAGGTATTCAGATTAGAATTCTGATTCCGATTGTACGATCGCGCGAAGCGTTTTATGTTTTGTATATACTTCGGGGTCGAAAGGTGGATGTCCGTCCGTCCGTCTGTCCGTCCGAAAAGAATCTTAGGAACGGCTAACCGATTTTGAGAAACTTTTTTTATTTGAAAGCCAATTATCCTAGGATGTTAACCTGGCATTGGGTTTTTAAATTTTAAGCCGTTTAGTAGATACAGGCTAATTTGCATAATTAATTAAGCCTAAATTAGGACTTTCTACAATATTTCACTAATTATTACAGTTAGAAGCATTCTAATTTTAGCATTAAAGGGTTTTTGGGTGCGAGGAATCTGCGTAGACTGTTTACAAAAACAAACCTCCAAAACCGATAATTGAGCAGTTAGCTAATAGATAATTTGCATATTAGCATAGTTTATAAGCCTAAATTAGGACTTTTTACAATATTTCGTTAATTATTAAGGTTAAAAGCAATATAAGTTCAGCACTAAGGGGTTTTCAGGTGCGAGGACCTTGAATAAATTGTTTACAAACATCCAAAACCGAGAATTGAATAGTTAGCTAATAGCTAATTTGCATATTAGCTTAATTGACAAGAAAACTAGGACTTTTTAAGTTATTTCAATAAATATAGGGTTTGCTGAAGGTTTTTGTGTGCGAGGAATCTGAATAAATTGTTTACAAACCTCGAAAACCGATAATTGAATAGTTAGCTAATAGCTAATTTGCATATTAGCTTAATTGACAAGGCAAAATTAGAACTTTTTTTAATTATTTCAATAATTATTCGGGTTTACTGAAGGTTTTTTGGTGCTAGAAATCTGAATAAATTGTTTACAAACGTCTAAAACCGATAATTGAGTAGTTAGCTAATAGATAATTTGCATATATGCATAATTTATAAGCCTAAATTAGGAGTTTTACAATGTTTCACTAATTATTAGGGTTACAAGCAATCTAATTTAAGCAATAATCGATTTTCGGGTGCGAGAAATGTGAATAAATTGTCTACAAACCTCCAAAACCGATTATCGATTAGTTAGCTAATAGCTAATTTGCATATTTGCTTAATTGACGAGACAAAATTACGACTTTAATTTATTCCAATAATTATTAGGGTGGCTGAAGGGTTTTTTGGGTGTGAGGAATCTGACGAAATTGTTTACAAACCTCCAAAACCGATAAATGAATAGTTAGCTAATAACTATTTGCATATTACCTTAATTGCTTACGTGTGTTCGAGCTTCGGTCAATAAATGTAGTCCCACTACGACTGGTCAGTATAGTCAAAAAATTTGTAGTGGTGATTCCGGTGTAAATTTGCTGTTACGATATTCGATAAATTAATATCCGGTCGCACCATGGTGATATCTGTTTGGCATCATAGTGTATACAACCCCTCGCGTGTAGAAGTCTGGCTTTCATATGCGTACTTATTTATTTGCTTACTTATATTTCAGGTTTTTAAAGCAGGCGAAAGTCTTCACCAAAAGATTACAGGCGCTTTTTATCCAGCTGCGAACGAGTAAGCTTTTGCTTTATGTTTGGTATATATTCACTACTGAAGCCAAATTATGTGAATGAAGTTTTGGAATAAAACAACGAATGTTTGTCACTAAGTGTAAAAGGACCGATCGTTGTATCTCAATGTTTTATGTTCGTTTTAGTATACAAGATCCATCAGGCTCAATGGGACGGTTTAATTCAAGTTTCAAGTTTCTGAATCAATCGAACCAAGCAAGTGTTTCCGGTTAGTTGATGATACGGAAGTTGTGCTTATAATTTTGTGTAATGGGTATGGCACTAGATAAAGGGCTGCGTAAAATAATCCTTTGGTAATCTACTGCAGCACCGATTTCAAAACTGACATAGCCGGAGAATCGAGATTGTTAGTGGCATTTTCGATTCTAGTCTGTTTTTGTTTGATTTAGCCAGAAAGGACGTGTTTCGAATTTCTAATTTTTTTAATAAATCGAACCAAGCTGGTGTTATCAATTGGTTGATAATACGGAAGTTATGCTTATGCTTTGTATAATACGTAAGCATTAGAGCTGTACCGGGGCCGGGGTTTGAAATAGTAGATAATTTATGGAAGTTGTTTCCTGTTTCACTCGTATCGTATTGTTGTGTATAAAAATTCAAGGCGTGATTTTAATATCAGCTCTATGATTTCGTACCAATAGCTTTGCTTTTCATTAAAAAATGTTGTTAAATTGTATCTTAAATTTACTGAAACAAATAGATTTATTTTATTATTGACTTTAAGCGATTTATCGCGCTTTTTATACCAGTCAATATTTAGTTTTCGAGTGTTTTTATGACATAAGTTTTTGCAAAAATCCTGGCCCCGGGACAACTCTAATATGTATAACATGTATTATAAACGTGATTATGTTGGTGCCAAATAATCCTTTGCGAACAAAATGTCGTGTTAGTTTCTCTTCACTGCCTATTTGATTTAGCCCAAAATGACGGACAGATACAGGAAATCGGTGATAATACTGTTGATCTGGAAACGTATTTAAGAAATCAACGCGAAGCTGCTGTAACGTCGCTGATTGATGAGTCGATCCAAAGGGTAAGCGCGTGTTTCGTTTTGACCTTATGTTAGAAGTTCGTTGTATTCAAATATAAATCATTGGTTGTTCATTTTTAAAACAAACTGTCGTTTTTTTTGATAATTTTGCCCGACCACATTCTGTGATGCATATTCTGAAAAAAATTTAATTGAGCGAAGCGAAGCTCGGAGTTTCGCGACGCGTTTTATGTTTTGTACTCTGGTATCGAATGTTGGATGTCCGTCCGTCTGTCCGTCCGAAAAGAATCTCAGGAACGGCTGAACCGATTTTGATAAACTCTTTTGTTTGAAAGCCAATTATTCTGGGGTGTTAACCTCGCATTGGGGTTTTAAAATTTCAATCCGTTTATTAGCTACAGGCTAATTTGCATATTAGTTAAGCCTAAACTAATACTTTGTACATTATTTAACTAAATATTACAGTTACAAGCAATCTCATTTCAGGGCCAAAGGGTTGTTGGGTGCTAGAAATCTGAATATACTGTTTACAAACCTCCAATGCCGATAATTGAGTAGTTAGCTAATAGATAATTTGCATATAAGCATAATTTATAAGCCTAAATTAGGCGTTTTTACAATATTTCACTAATTATTAGTGTTACAAGCAATCTAAATTCAGCAGTAAAGGGTTTTTGTGTGCGAGGAATCTGAATAAATTGTCTACAAACCTTTAAAACTGATAATCGAATAGTTAGTTAATTGCTAATTTGAATATTAGCTTAATTGACAAGACGAAATTAGCACTGTTTAAATTATTTGAATAATTATTAGGATGACTGAAGGGTTTTTGGGTGCGAGGAATCTGAATAAATTGTGTACAAACCTCCAAAACCGATAAATGAATACGTAGTTAGCTAATGACTAATTTGCATAGTAGCTTAATTACTTACGTGTATTCGAGCTTCGTTCAAAAAATGCAGCCCCACTACGAGTGGTACATAATTGATCATTGATGTATTTTCAGCATATAACTGGATTCCAGCTCCAGTATTCTACATTGCCGGATATTTAGACCAAAATCACAATATTTCTATATGAATTTTGTTCGAAATGATAAAAATAATTACTTCCAAAGCCCAGTTAATACTATGATTTTCGTAAAAAAAATAAGCATATTCCTAGTTTTCAGACGTTTAGTGCAGTCGAGCAACGTCAGTGGGATTTAGCGTTGTCCGATTGGGAGCAACGTAAACGTCAACTGTTCGACTCAATTCCAGCAACTAATATTGATGATTCTTTGCCAACACCTTCAAAAGTATTGTTCTTCACTTCTATTACTATTTATATATAATGGTTACTGGATGGCAGGATGCCAAAGGATATCCTGCTCCGGCAAAAATCGACATCCGGCTCCGGTATTTTAACTTGCTGGATATTATTTTTAAAAAACATCAAAAAATTTATACCATCATTTGTATTTATGCCAAGTACCATCGGAATGACTGACTTACTTTTACATATTTTTTCTGTCACACATGTAATGTAGATTTTGAACGTGATGGGTAACAATAACGCTGAACAATCAGCAGCACATTTGTATTATTCCTAAGGCAAACCCTAAATTCAGCATAAAAATTGGTCTATAAATAAATAAGCAAAAATAATAGTTTGTTTCCGAGCCAGGGATGGGCGGAGACCGGAAATAAAAAATCTCGGTCAACTTTTGGTCATTACCGAAAACCTTAAAATTTTCGAAAGAACTTATTTCTAGAGTCGGTTCCAAACCACCGAGACTCAAGAAACGGAAGCTTTTCAAATCCGAGACTTGCTGAGACTAAGACCCTGACTCTCATCCCTTGGATTCCCTTAAAGGGAACATGAGCCAAGTGAATAGTGCAACTGAACGCAACGCTACAAAAGCATAGAATAGTATAATAGAGGCCGTTGTTAAAGTATTAAAAATGCATCAGTGCGAGATGTTAAGATTTGTCGTGTAAACACTTTGGGTACCTTAAGCCACGGAAGGAAAATTTGTAAGCGACGTTCTGATATCTGAATGCAATCTAGTATTAAACTTGAATTCAGTAACCGGCTCCGGCCGGATACTGGATTATCCAGTTTCGGCTCCGTCAGTTTTGGCATCCGGTTGCACCTTGCTGGATGGTACTACTGATATACAGTACTAAAGATTATATATTTCTATTGACGCAAAAACCAATGATGTTTGAAATAGTGTAGTAAATTCACGAATGGCAGTGGCTTTTTCCATAACACATGTGGACTTCACGGGAATGTTCCAAACCTTCAATGGGACAAATCCAAATGTTTGTATTTGTAACTTGAATATGTTATTTGTTTACTGTGTCAATATTCAGCTCACTCGCTTCATTGAGAGCCGTCAACTCGGAAGTGTTGCTTCGGGGAGTGTTATGACAGAGTTGGAATTGGCGTTTTCAAAAGCGGTATTTTGGAACTTTTTTAACCTTATGGTTATGTTGGTTGGAATATCGTCTGTATAACACTGAGCTCAACTAATGGCTTGCTTCCGCTGGGTTCTGTACCTTCTTTTCATGGACAGTTATTAATGCAATTTTTTAGAAAATATTCCATGTAGTTATTTCATGGAATAAGTTCTAATACTGTCTGACCGTTTTTCTTTCAAATTTTGTTTTCTTAGACTTGGAAAATTAAAGAGTGTTATGTGTTATGACCAAGTTGCAGCACATGTCTCATTTTAAAAAAGATATTCGGATGTTGTTCACTGGTAAGGTGGTTAAAGAAACATCATCCTCCCTTGTTATTGTTTTATAATGTTTTATTTAATGTATTAATACGTTCTCAAGGTCAACTTACAAGCCGAACGGCTGGTCGAAGGTGGCATTGCGCCGAAAATGATTGATTCTTTTTGGACTATTGTTGAAAAAACTAATAATACAGTAAGCCTAAACGTAACACAAGAAGTAAAACGACATTATCGCCTTGATACAAGTCTGTTTCTGTAGTATGAAGAGTTGTTGGGTCCGGAATTTTTTACCGTGGCCGGAGCCACTGCTTGCTAACTTTTCAATTAGCATTTTTTACATTGTCTTAATCTTTTTCACGTTACATAACAGCTTTGAAGTTCTTGAAGCTGCTAATTATTAACCGGAATTATGCTATTGCCTTTAATTCGCACCTGTGAACGCAGTTGCAAGTCGCTCGAATTTCTTGCACCTGCATTTTGATTGTTCAGTCAAAAGTTGTATTGCTAAACACTTCTTGAATTAATTCAACCTTTTGAATTTATTCAACAAGTTTGAATTAATTCCAATGTCAAACTTGTCTGATATTTCGCAGCCGACGGCAATAGTGACAGGACTAGTTTTAAAATTTAAAGCGCTTACTAGAAATTGTATCAGTATGACGGCGTTTTCATGTCAAGATCTTTCGAGCAACACCTTCTTTACACAGATTGTTTCTTACATGTGAAACTTGCAGCTGCTGTTGAGTTTTATAAGCCGAATTAGTTCATCGTCGTTTACTGAACTGATAGTTTATAGGTTAAGTTTGATAATTAATGCAGTTATCTTGAAATTCTTCACACAAATTCAACTTCATTTCAAGATTCGGAATGGTAGTGATGTTTCCTTGTAAATACTCGCAGCGGGAAGTATTTCGTGCACGTTGTGGCTGAGAGTTGTCGTTGAAAAACTTGCACGTGTGAAGGGCTTTAGAAAATTTTAAATATTTAATGTCACAGACATTGCAAGTGCTTTACTATGAAGAAAGGAATGAAACTAGGTGAGTGTATTGTAAGATAATTAGGGATGTGCGGATTAATACGGCATCAGTAATATCGACACCTTCCATGAAATTGTCTATTTTTTCCGGTACTTTTTGCGCTTATACATACAGATATATACAACAATGTGGGCTGAAGTCAAAGAGCTGCTTACCATTCCAATTCGTTCGACAAGAGATACGCTTAATCAACGTATGTCGCCATCGCTAAATATAACAATTATCGAGCATTCAATGCGCTTTCTCGAAAAACAGTAAGCTTACTGTTTTCAAGCCGTATATTTTTTGCGCATTTTTTATTTGCAAAAGTTGACCTGTACCTTTACATCCGGCATTTTATAGCTTAAATCCTACGATGTATGTGTTTTGTGAATATGAGTGTTGAGGTTATCATCCTTAAAAGTTTAATGGCCTTCTCTGCCCGAAGTTTTCCAGGTACCCCTTACCCCAGCCCCGAAAACAATTGCCCGCTACGACACAATGCGAGATCATCGAATTCCCAGATATTTTCAGTGTTCAGCTTGGTTCAAGCGTAGTGAAGAAGTGGTTTCTACGTTTAGTTATATTTCAGGTTTCGAGATCATATGGAAAACGTAGTTCATGGCAATTTGAGTAAGGCGATGCGTGGCGGCATACCGGGGGCGTACAATTTGGTTCATGCATATTTAAATGTTCATATCTCCCTTCCGTATGAAGGAGCTGAGGTATGTGATTTTCGTGACTTAAAACAGACACAGAGTTTAAGTAACGTGAATGTAAATCAGATTAAATGACACTTGCACAGCTACAGGAAGATAGTTGTGTATATTTTTCTATAATATAATCATTGTGCAACCGAAAGTGGTCTAACTGTTATAGAGGTTGGGCTTTGACGATTTTGGCAATGGGAAACATAACGTGGTTATGCAATAGAAAAGTTTTGTCCAATAGTAAATTTCGAAGGTTTCTGATCATTCTTTCGGAAGACGTAATACACATCCCCAGCCGACAATAGGTGTCACACACAGCTGCAAATAGTTCACTGTAACCAAAAGCGTGTTTCAGGAAGTTTTTCATTCGTTACTCATAAAAATCCTTCGAAATTTGTATGTAACGTACCCTCTATTGAAAAATCTTATCTACGCCCGTGTTGGTGTTTGATCATTAAGGCTATTCGCATATTGTTTTGTTTATCCAAGCAAAATATTGATTCACATAGGACGGTTTGGTTGATGGTCATCCTGTCTGGGCAGTTATTTACTATTGTTTACGAATTGGACACGTTTCTGCCGCTATTCAAGCTGCCAACAACAACGGCCCTGAGCTAGACGATTTTGCCTCGGCACTTGTGGAAATAGAAACGAGAAATTCTTTCAAGTATTAAAATTTTAGCATTAATATGATTTTTGCGTTAGCGAGAAGGTGTTCTGAAATTAAGCTACTAGTTAGAGTCTTCTTATGTAGGCACCGTAATCATGTACTCTAGAATGCAAGGAATTCAATGTTGCCGAATCCTTACCGCGTTTTGCAGCGTCGTTCTCCGGAACAGGTACTTATTGTGTGCTTCTCCGGGTGGGACCGGACATATAAAAATGCCGGAGACTTATAATTTAATATCCAGCCGGAGCCGGATGATTAATTGAAATCTAATACTAGACGCAAGCGGCATTCAAATATCAGAACAACGTACCTAATTATTTAATTTTGGGCAAGTTTTGTTTGCTGTCTTCAAAATTTCGTGATAAGTGCGTTTTTATAAAAGTCACTCCCCTGAGTACAGGAAATGCTAAGGGAATTTTTAAACGTTTCGATTCCGGTATATCAAGTTCCGGTTACTATTTGCAAGAATTCCAGTCTAACAGCGCGGTATATTGCTTTCAGTACCTGACACAGTTGTACGAAAATCTATGAAATTGACGTAAAGCATTGAGCTAGTTGTTGTATGTAGCTACAATAATTTCAAACATTTAAAATAACAACTGTTTTATATTTTATTGTCATGAAGTTAATTTTCAGGCTTACATTGGATTCTGAAACAAAGATGAAATTACACTATCGCCGAGCTGTTCGAAATTCTACCGACCCATTTAAACGGTAAGCAAACTTTATCGCATCTTGACTTGTCGTTGGTTTTGTACCTTTGGTGTACGATAGATTTTACGTAACCATAAATTCTGCAGCGTCTACCTTGAAGTTTCAAAAGAAATTGTTTTATTCACAATTTTGTTCAAAAGATTACCTTATAAATTGTTAGATCTAGAGTTTCAAAATTCGTTCTTCAAAGTTTTAATTTTCATAACATACCAACACGTGATTTGCATTTGAAAATGGTCGAAATTATATTTTCAATACATTTTAATGAACTGAATGCTTTTAAACCAGGTATATTGTTGTTTTGTGCTTTAAACTGATTAAAGCCTGCGTAGTTTACTGTGCTGTAAACAGAACGACTATTAGTTAAAATCTTCAAATTTATTGAGTAATACTAAGGCAACAACATAATAAATAATTGTTTATATTTGTTTAACCATTTCAGGTTGGTATACTGTTTGATTTGCGCCGCTGATATCGACGAAGATCACGCGTCTGTATGCGACAAAGTTGAAGATTGGTTGTGGACTAAGCTGTCACACGCGAGACATTACGAACTTGGACAACTTGCTGACTCGGGTGATACTACCGGGTCCGCGAATAAATCAATTCCGACGCCCCACATGTCCCAAGCAGCGGGCAGTAGCGCAAAACATGGTGGAGGGCGATCGCAATTTGCAGCTGCAGTTCAAAACGGACTACCACTTACACGACTGCAAAAATTGATATATCAAGATTACGGCGAAACTCACTTTGCTGCCGCGGCAAATCCCCAGTTGTGTTTTACCTGCTTGTGGTTGAGTGGACAATTTGAGGCAGCGCTTGATTATGTCTATCGTACTTCAGATGAGTATCGTTGCCACGCAGTTCATATGGCTCTAGCGGCTTATCAAGCTGGCGTTCTCCTACTACCAGACTCTGCTCAAGCTCGGTTGCTATCAAATAAACAGACTGATCCGCCGAATATAAAGCGGTTGAATTTAGCACGATTGATTATGATGTATACGGCAACGTTTGAACTTGCGGATCCAAGGCACGCGCTTCATTATTATTACTTTTTAACTGATTTTAAAGCAGCGAACGGAGATAATTTGTTTATGACGTGGCTGAGTGATTTGGTGCTTCGAACTAAAGAGGTAAGTAGACGTGTGGAATGGAAGTGAAGTTTATAGCGTGTAGCTAGGATAGTTAAGAAAAATGTGTAATTTTAGCTTTTAGTAAGTAAATCGCGGCAGGCTAAAGTTCGAAGTACATAATTTTCAAAGCGTATTTAGATGTATTGTGTCATGAGATTGGGGTATATATGGCGACTGAATAGCGTTTTACTGATTTTATTGGCTTATTTTAGTACCGTTTATTGCTTGGAAAGATGATGCCAAATGGAAATCGTGAGGTAATGTTACTATTTCAACATATTTGAGTAATTGAGCTAACATGATTGTTATGAAATCGTAGTGTTTTTCAGAATATTTTATTTTATAGCCGCCGATAGTTGAATGTTGATTCCAATACTAAGGATGTGCCGGTCTTAAATTTTTTGCCAATGCTGATTCTTATTTTCAAAATTGGCCTGTTCCGATTCCAATACACCATGTTTAAAGAACATATCGGATACTACATTACATCATTGTGTGACGACTTAAATCCTAACCACCATATAAGATTATTAAAATTATGGCTGCGGGTCGGGTGACTTAATGTTATTGTTTTAGCCAGGGCTAATAGATAAATATCAGTTGCACTACAACGTCAAACGTATTATCGAATATGTTGCTGCGGACGCTGACAAAAAGGGAATGCAAGAAACTGCAGTGGAGATGTATGATCTGGCTGGGGTACGTTTTCCGAGTACACAGGAAACGCAATCAATTATACTTAGACCAGCATATGCACAAATAACAAATTACATTCAGGTAATTATTGTTGCATGTATCACCAGCCTTAAACCCGTGTATTATTTATCTGGCACACTCAGATGAACTCTTCCAGATCCAAACAGACCGCTGCTTAACACTTATTGCTCTACTTTTAATTAACGGATTTAGTTACATCGGGCCGTAAAATATACAGCAGCGGGCACAATTAATGACAGTCGCAATTGCGTTCCAAATGCTATTCTGATTGTGATTGCTTCTTACTTGAATGCATGTTCGCAGGCGTTATTTGAGTTGTAATTGCGGTGCTAGTCATAAATGAGTAAGATTCATCAACGCGATTGACAGCGTTTGCGATGACAATAAACTGCATTTTTCATTTTTGCTATGCTCGTGACTGCAATCACGGTTCTGAGCGCGACTGGGTTGCAAACAGTGCAGGCGCCGTGGCGTCTATAGTATTGATTTGGAGCCTAAACGTTTTCTCTCAATCGCCAAATTGGCGAACGGTCTGCGTCCTTTTATTGATAGTTTTCTTCAGAAGTCTGTTTAGCGTTGGAAAAAAGTAAATACCGCTTTGTCAACAAACTTACCGTTGATCACTGTATCGTGTCGAAACAATTTGTATTTGACGTAATAAATAGGATTTAGTAAAACGCAAAATATCTGTGGGTCATATATTTTCGAATTGGCACTCGAATATTTTATGGTTAGTCGTCAATTGGCGCCTGAGTGTAAAACAGAATAAAACATTTACGAACATGGCAAACATAAAAATGCGGTTAATATAATCGCGAACGTAATGGAAATGATTGCATACTTCAATCTGTCCGTATAACTGTAATATTATGCTACACTCATGTACTATAGTATCTCAATGTTCAACTGCCGATTTAGAATCATACCAAAGTGCTTGAGTTGTTGTGTTCAATGTTATCTCACGTGGCAGCACAACCTCCAACCACAAATTCACAGCGAAAACGCGTTGGTGATTTAGCTCTGACAGTGGCTCGCAGGTGAGTTTAGTGCTGGGTTTTAATTGTCATTTGGCTGTGGCGTGTCTCCAAATGAATACTATTTTATAACATAAAATATGCACAAAACCAAAGGCGAAGCAATAACAAAATGGTTTTATTGTGAAGTCGTTTTGAATAACAATTTTTGAGAATTTCCTCAAAGTAGGAAAATATTTTTTATTTTTTTATCGTGTTTGGGTGTGCTGCTATCTACAACAAATTAATTCATTGCTATTTATGCTTTCTGCGTTTTCCCCGTTACAGATTCAAAGCTCATGGGCATACAGCAGGAGAGGAAGTGTCAAGCAGATTCTTCATGTTGGTTGATATATTGACATTTTTTGATCTGTATCATGCTGCTAGCAATGAAAATGCTTTAGAGGTTAGTGACTGATAATGTAGTAATTATTGTGCGGCTCTATGTTTTGTGCAGCTTACCTGAATGGTTTTGGTTTAAATGGAATTTGTTCAGTGACTAGCAATACTCCTGATTTTAAAATTTTATTGTTTTTGTCTTCAGGTTATGCGAAATCTCGGTTTAGTACCATTTCGAACAGGCGACGTTGACGAAATTATAAATAAATTTTATCTGGTTCCGGAAGAGGTAAGTATCCGGTTGCATTATAGTTTTGATTCATAGCAATATTTTAATCTGGAACCAGACTGTTCAACTCTAAGTGTGGTTCAACATGTTTAATTTTTAGGAATATGTGTCAAATTCTCTAGCTTGGTCGTTAAAGCTTATATAAGTACTTGTTAGCTTCTCAAATTTTGGCTATGTTATCTGCGTTAGAGGAAACGCAAGTGCGTTGCGTTTTGAATAGTGTGCAAGAGAAAGCTTGCTTTAGCTTATGTTAGGGTTCTAACAGAAACTAAATCTTGCGGAACAAGGACAGGGTTTAAATTTGTTCCGGAACAGAGACAGGAACTGAATTTTTTGCAAACACAGGATCAGGAATTGTATTTTTTACCGGAACAGGAACTGTTAAAATTCAACACCGAATTACTGTTTTTACTTTTTACAAAACAGGTCAAAAACGTGTCTTAAGCAAGTTTTTGTGACTTCTTCGTCATTTTCATCAGTGTTACAGTTGCTCCTCAGGTAGTCTAATCTAACAACTTATTAACTAATCTTAACGAGATGAAAGGCATTCTTTTCGAATATGAACTATTATAATTTAGCAACTACAAAATTTTTAATGTTTAAATGATTTGGACGTAAATGCCGGTTCTCTCGGTCTGCAAGGACAAAACAAAGATATGAAATCATTTCTTGCAGAAATTCCGGTGGAACTCTGGCTTATTTATTAAAATATTTGTAAAATTTACGCGATTTTCGTGATTACGCTGCGACTATGTTTTATTAAGGTGCGAAGAGTGATGCATGCAATTTTACTCGCAGTGATGACCATGTTGAATAATGAAGCAAAAGACCTAAAGTAAGGTCCTATGATCTTCAAGTCCAAGTATGTAATTATTTTGCGACGCATATTGTTCGATTCTCTGGATCGAAAACTAACGTCAGCATTCGAGCTCCCCCACTTCGACCCCGCTCTCTTATTCTAGCTCCTTTACAAACACAAATTATATAACACGCCAACAGCGTAGGGAAACTTCAGCATAATATATTAAAATCTAGCTCTGTACTCGGTATCGAACCTCAAAATGTTCAATTAGTAGAATTCTGATAAACACAACAATTTTGAAATTATAGTGAAGTTGCTTTAATCATCTTTCGTAAACCGATCTCCTTTTGTTTCAGGTCTCCAAACAGTTTTTCAACTGCTTTTGCTTCGACTGAACAGGTCAGTAATACTGTAGTGACTCGTAAAAGAGGGGCATCCATATTTTGAGTCCCACCAAATCAATAGGAGTTTGAATCTTTAATTAGAGCGTGTAAGTTAATAGAGTCCTTTAGCGCTAATTACAGTCCATAACCCCCTGGAGAGGCAAAATAAATATCAGTCTCCTTTTTATTCGAGTCACTACTGTATACATTATACATAAATTTCACCACGATGGGTATATTTCGGAATCTGAAACTGCATAAATTCAGTTTTGTTTTGCCCCGCGTTGATAGAAATTTTACTCCTCCCGGGCAATTCAGGGTTGCCCTATACTTTACTGAGCTGGACGGCGGTGCACAGCGGCGTGTGGTAATTTTTAATAAGTTTTACAGCGAGGTGCGGCGGCGTGCGGCAAAATTTTTACCGTGCCGCGCGACGGCGTCCGGTGGTGATTGGCGAGTATAGCGCAACCCAAAAACAAACTCAACCTTTTGTGACATAAAGGTGCATTACGGCCTGTGGCGAATTCAGAGTGGTGTACTTCCATGTCAGACCCGTCGAACTTTTTTCAAATGCGCCGTTAATGTTACAGCGTTTACAATATAAACGTTTCTCACATGAATATTTTCTTCCCTCCCCCATGGAAGTTATGAAATTATTTTACCACGACTGAGATCCACCAAATTATTGAAAAATTTTCATGTTGCAGCCAAGAACACAACATACTAGGGTGTTAACAGTAGTAATAATAACGGAAACGCATAGTGATTAAAATAACGGAAACGGAAAACGGATATTGAAATATAGTTTCAAAAATGATTTATTTTTCTGCCAACACAATCGAGGTGTCATAAATAAATTTACTAATCGTTCAAAAGTTTCAAAGAAAAAAGGCTGATGCATCGAAATTTTTAAGATTTTGGATAAAAATAATTATTTGCCTTATTTCTATAACGGAGTCGGATACTTACACAATGCTACATAGCTGTTGCAAAGGTTTCGGCGTCCATTGCCCGGAAATCAACAGCTCCCATACCAGAAATAGTCAAATATGCCGAGTCGGAGCGTGCCAACTTGGCGAGCAATACAGCGCGACTCAGGCTGAGAAGTGATAAAGAATAAACAATGTAACAATAATAATGGCGCATTTGAAAAAACTGTTCGACGAGTCTGATACGAACTACACTTTTTTGAAACCGCTACTGGTCCCAGTGTAGCTTTATGACACAAAAAGTTGAAATTGGCGGGGGATTTTTAAAGGGGGACATTTTTTCATTAAGTTTATAAAAACCTGCCTAGGGAGCACATTTTCATATAAAAATTTGCTCAGGGGGCATATTTTGGCACATTATATATAACAGGGACAGATTGTTTTCCTGCGGTGCTTTAATAGTCATTTTAAGCTTTAATCTGATTTTTTGCGATTGTTAGCAGAGACATCCAGTTTCACCCTGCGATAAGCTAAATGTTTAAATGTTACGTTGGAAATATTCAAATTTTGCCGCTTTCTAGACACTATCAGAAACGCGGGAAGCGGCTCGTGCCGTGTTGATGTATGCAGGAAGAATGCCATATCGAGTACCTGCTGAAACTACAGCACGTTTGATTCAGCTTGAAACAATGATCAGTTGACTTTATGTTGCTCGCTAACGACTAACGATTCTTGTTTAGTTTCCAAATATCGAAATACATATCTCAGTTAATTAACACTATATGATTGTATCCTTCAAACGTCGATAGTACATGGGCAATTTAGTTAACACCAGGCTGCAGTCAGATATCCGTTTCCGGTTAAAATCTGTCCGTTTCCGTTTTAGATATAGCCGAACTTCCGTCATTTTAATCCTCAAAATTAGTACTACATCACATATACATCCCGAAATATTTCATTACAAATCAATTTATTGCATTTCCAGAAAATTAAAACAACTTTAAAACTTTTATATACTTCGGTATCCGTTTCCGTTATTATTCATTTACACCATGATAATTTGTATATTAATTACTTTCCTTGAATAGCAGGGTGCAAACCAAGTTAAAAAATCGCAGCTGGGTGTTTACAAATTCTGCAAGAGCCTGAGTAACAATAAGTAATCCGCTGTGTTGTTTTCAAATTTTTATTTCAAGCGCGTGTTAGAAGTCTTATGAGACAAATTTCACAAAAATACGAAAAATTTTATCGCCTAAATTGTCGGTGTTATGGACGGTCTAATGCTTCCCCTGTATTTCCCCCGGAAAATTACATCAGCCGCAATGTTCCCCCTAGAAACGAAAACGTATACTGAAGTACAAAGGTATTCTTGAAAAAATCATTCAAAATTTTGATCTCCTCCGGGTAAACAAGGACCTTACTTTCTGGTTGTAATATCGCTATGCTACAAATGGGTGACCTGGTCCCGCATTTTTGGTGTGTAGTACCTATTACCAGTTGGTGATAAGTCTTGTAACTTTCGAACCGGGAATGATGAGGTTTGAGGTTCAGCATATGTATACATTCGATTTACTCTACTTTTGTGTAAGTTTAGAGATCTGCAATTGCTAGTTAGATAACGTATTATTAACAGGTGATAGGTGCTACTTATATGCATTTGAGAATATGGGCGCAGGGGCCAGCATATATGCCAGGATATTTGTTTTCGATAAAATTGGTGTTTATTTCCAGTGTCAGTTTTACTTAACATCCTCGCGAACTCAAAATAATTGTATAATAATGGAACTTTCTAACACATCCTTAACCCCTTCTCATTGAGTTGCCTATAGGCAACTCAGCGCAGTGCATATACGTTAAATAATATATCGCACCGTGTTTAACTCTTGCAACACGTATACATACTACTAAATCATCACAAGACGTGAGAGCCCCTTCGGGCTCGAGCGTCAAGCTCCTATAGCTGAGTGGTGATGGTATACGCCTCGCACTCCAGTTGCTGGAGTTCGAATCCTAGCATAAAAGTAGGTCTCAGGGGAAATAGAAAATAAAGAGGTAGTAGGTTACGTAACTGCTTCTTGGACCAAATGTCAGTGCAGGATTTGGTAAGTCAGTCTGAAGGACTACAAAAGTGAGAGGTCTAGGCTTTTGACTTCGGCATGAGGAAAATTACGCTTAACACCGGAATCTCCAGCAATAATTTTACTGGAGCCCATTTTATTTTCTAGCCGGAAGCAGATCTTGGGTTGTAAATCATATACTCTAATTGAGACAACTGTACTGCTTGAGTTTATGTGGTGTTACGGAAAATAAAAGCTCGGTCCGGTTTTATTATGAGCGCCTTGCAGGACCTTACGCGTTAACTTGCTCGAGATTTTGTCGGAGAAATGAGACGTGTAAATTATGATGGGCACCGGATATATATCCGAAATGAAACGTGTATCTGGATATCCGAAATGCTTTTGTCTAAAATTTTTTTGGAATATGCATGGTTTCACCACCAAAGTAGCTGGGGCTGACGTAAAAAATTTGTATCCAAACCTCAGTCAGAATATTAAACCACATTCCAAGTATATAATTCGAGGGAAGGGTTATATTCGATGGAATCTTATCGCAGTGGTTTAAATAAGGTAAAGGACAAGCCAAATCACCTCAATTAAGTTTTCAACGCAAGTATGTATTTATTCAGTAGTCTGTAGCAATCTTCTAAACTGAACACCCAGAACTATTGAGGTACTGTGGTGACTGACCCGAATAAGAGGGGGACTGATATTTATTTGACATCTCCAGAGGGTACCCCCTGTTATTCGGTTAACATATATTCGGTATTGTAACTAACGCTTGAATTGAATGTTTATTTGCCTTGTATCAAAGCTTTAGCCGTAATGCAAGGTTATTATTAGGAACGTGCTTTGAAAACTTACGTACGCTTCAAAGTTTTGAACTCACCTTTTTTGGTTCTGTAGTCATTTATGCGCTACACCTACAATTATGAATAATTGACATTTATGGACTCTAATTAGGGTTTAGGGACTCTATGCGCTTACGAACTCTTATTAGGGATACAGACTCCTATTGATTGCGACTCAAAATGGGTACCCCCTCTTATTCGAGTTTACAGAACTGGCATATAAAAAACCGATTCTAGGGTACTTCCCTTAGAGCAACAAGTTAAAACAAGTGCTTAAGAAACCAAAATTGAGGTTCGGATACGAAAAAATATCCAATGCCCATCACTAGTGTAAATCTTTCAAGATCGTGGATTAATTTGGTAACGCAAAACCCGATCACCGTTTTTTATACGACCATCATTATTTTGAAAAACATTGTGCCTTTGTAGAATCCATTCACCTACTGCTCTAGAGAATGTTCTTTCTGGCGTAGCTGGAGATAAACATGTTGCTAAAACCATGTTAAATTAAACTAGGAAAAAATAAAACCGAACTCAGGTGACGACACAATTTTATAAAAATGACAAAAAATTTCTATACTGGAGCCGAAAAAACTATATGCGTAGAAACGCGAGACCGACAAAACAAAAGTCCAAACGTATCAGTCCAGATATTGTTGAATGCATTGAATTCCCTTCACCAATAACGTAAATCCTAATTCTTCACATCGCGTTAACAGCACCCTCATATAAGATTTGAAGTATACGAACCATTCAAAAAATTGACACGAATAAGTTACTGTTCAGTTTATATCAACCAAGGGGTACGCTAGACTTGCAATTTTATTGACTTCCGCTGCCGTATCGCATTAAAAGCAAATTACAGGGCGACAACATAAGTCAATTGAAAACAAATCTTTTTAGACTTAAGGGGCCGCACCAAAAAATATGACGCCACCCTATTCAAGTGTTCAACGTTCCATCACCGTAAGCAAACTTTCTGACTAGCCAATTGTAAAGTAAGAGTACTGAAACCAACAGACCCATTTGTTCGCTGCGAATATAACTTTATTCTGATGACAAATTGCCAACCAGTAATTTTTCTCAAATCATTTCTTGTTCCCCATCAAATAATGGTAATTTGGCAGCGCCTTTCTCAAGAAATCCAATTGCGCATTTTGCGGAGCAGGATTTTCTTGGTTAATTCGACGAAGACAAGTTCGACCGTAGATAACGGTATGATCAGGCAATATTTCATGGGTTTGAACTTCACAACCGGCACCAATAATACAACCAGTACTTAGCTCCACAAATGGGCCAACAACAGCTTTGGTTTCGACCACATTATGATCGCCAACACGAGTACATTCCACCTTACAGCCAACCTATGAAAAACAATATTTACCACAATTACCAATCGAAACTTCCGCAACTAAGACTAGTAATTTTTACAATTACTCTGTAATGTTTTTGTCAAATGTTACCTTTACGGGCGTAACAGTAGCCGAAGCTTGTTCACAAACCCAAACTTAAGCTTATGTCTCAGAGTAAGAATAAGTCTAAAACCAAGCTTAAATAAAGCAAATAAGTAGTCTAACGCATGTGATTATTCTATTCCAGTTCGCTACAAAAAGGTCGATCCAAAAGAACATGAGCCATAATTTCATCAACTAAAACTTAACAAAATAGCATTTCGGAACACGCAACATGGTTGTGCAACCAGAATTACAGACATAAGCTTAATTCGGTGACAAAAATTATTCCGAACTTCGATTCCTGATATTAAAAAATGGTTTTCATATATTAACGAAGGTTTGCTGGAACGCTGGTTAATGCACATTAACAGTACATCATTAATAATACATCAACAATGTACATTTGCATGCTTTCCAAAGCAACATACCTCAAAGACGTTGTAGGAGCCAATAGTCATAGTGCGACCACCTTCTTGACGATTTATCAACATACAATTTTCCTAGAAGCAAACCATATATTACTGTGAACAAGTTGTAGTGATCTGATGTGTTGTGGTCTCAGTCTACAACTTTACACAAAAAAGGCAAAAACAGCTAATAAAGGTAATTCAATTTTAAAACAACTGAAACACTGGGGTTCGTGAGTGGATGCTCTCACTCGACCAAAACATATAACAACTCAATTTTCCCCCTGGTTCAAGCCCCCCACTCGATATTTCTGTGTAATGAGTATTTATAGTTTAAAAATAAACTTTTTTGGAACTCAAACAGTTTTTTGCGCAGCTTTCTGTTATAATCTGTATATTAAAGCTGGAACGTCCCCACATACGTATTTCGGCCAACGTTTAAACCAATTTTTCAGTATGTATGCAAATTAATTGTATACTATTGAAGTTTTGTAACTCTAAATAGAAAATTGTTCACATTTTGTTTATACACTGTTCTATAAGGTAAAGTTTCTATTAGTTTACGCTTACATTTTGTTAAGATATATGAATATTGCTTCAATGGGTTTCAGGTTGCGACGTGAACCTAAATATAGTAAGGAGGGATGCAAATGTTGCAATCAGCTTGACTAGTAATGTAATAAATAAGCGTGTAAAGTGTGCGTACATTTATATACGTAAGAGCTGTATACATTTTATATAAGAGCTATAGGGAACGATTAAATAGGGTTTTCCCTTAGAAATAGTGAGTTTGTTGACAAATTAGACCCCTCTCCCTCTACTCAAGATTTTCCATCCGGTTGCCAGCCACGATGGCCCGATTGGCGTCCCTTACTCCGTCCACACCCATCGAACGCCCAAGAACGTCAACATCGTGTTTAATTGCTGAAGTTCTGTGCTTGCCAAAGCAGACATGTTTCTGATTTACAGCGAAAAGAAGCGGTCCGAAACAGAAATTTTTTCACATTATGGCACAAACACATTATTTAAAAACACACCCAAATATTAAAGTTTTTACGTACTTAATATATATAGTTAGTGGTACTTTATAATGTTCTGTAGCCTGGTTACGCACGTATTAAACGTCTGGCAAATACTTTTGTACTGAATCTTACCTCTATAAGATTGTTCTCACCAATTACGATAGGTCCTGATTCTGCCAAGATTTGGGCCCTGGGATGAATAACTGTACCAGCCCCAACCGTTATTTGGCCTGAAACAAGTTAAGGTATGTCTTACTTGATTCCATACGGTTTAAATATGTGAGGCACGAATGACTACGCATTTACAATACCGTATTTAAGACGAACAAAATAGACAATTCCGAGCATATAAACATATGAGTTGCTGCCAGTGGCGAATCATAATTTTCAGAACCGTGCCTAGGGTTACCAAGCCCCCACAACAATCTCTGAGCCCTTTAGCAGTGGCGAATTAAGGGTCTCGCAAGCGAAATGAGTAAGAAGCCTAACGCAATTTCAGCGTTAAAACCCAAAACAAAATTTTAGTTTCCTTTGATTAGGTGCGGGATCCGAAGCCCGCAATTCCCTTTGCAAGCGAAGCGAGCCAAAAACTAGATGCATGTTCTGATTCAAACTACTCAAAAAAGTCTATTACTAGTTACAATATAGGTTTCAAAATTGATTTTTTTCTAACGCCGGACCCTTTATAGAGCAGGCACCCCAGCGGTCAGGGGGAGATTTGAATTGAGCGCTAAGAACGGCCCTGATAATTTCTTTATAAATTTCAAATCTACATTTACTAAGGCCATTTCATAAACATCAATTTACCTTGCATAATCGCTTCCGTACATATAGTACATCCTGGCTCAATATTTACTGTATCTCCAGGCATTTAGGCACTCTTATTAATACTGAAATAAATGATTTATGTGCTAAAACAGTAATCTATAGGTTGCCTTGCACTGTACTGTGCTTTGATTACACCACGATCCAACAAGCGACTGTTTGTACGCATGTGAGACATGCTTGTCCTAGTGCATATGCAATAAATGCAATGCACATTGCGTTGTACGGTCGACACATATAGCCGACGAAAAATGCAGTTGGAGAGGCGGGCTGCGTGGTGCAGTGGTACAGTGCTCGCTTAAGGATCCATAGGCTGAGAGTTCGATCCCCGCTCTAGCCCGCTTTTCCAACTGCTTAGTAGAAAGGTCTGATGTCCCTCAGTTCCAACCTAGACTGACATGGGGGCTACGCCGTGAGCGCAATGGTAAACTGTCGCGCTATGAACACGGTATGCAGTCGAAAATAAGATGGACGGTCAAGGGACGACCTTGTTGAAAATAACGGCATGTAAGCATGTGAGACATGCTTGTCCTAGTGCATATGCAATACACATTGCGTTGTACGGTCGACACATATAGTCGACGAAAATGCAGTTGGAGAGGCGGGCTGCGTGGCGCAGTGGTAGAGTGCTCGCTTAAGGATCCATAGGCTGATAGTTCAATCGCCGCTCAGCCCGCTTTTTCAGCTGCTTAGTAGAAAGGTCTGATGTCCTCAGTTCCAACCTAGACTGACACTGTTATGTCCGCTTACAGTTGAAACATTTTAATCAGCCACCATTTGAGTCTCAGTCGAGATAACCGCAAATGAGTCACGCTGTCTATATTTATTATGTCTGATCTTTGAGCCTGGATACTGTTTGGATTGCTTTCATAGTTTGTGCAAAGGTAGTTTTTAGAAGTTGCCCCTTTGGGCTCAACGAATAAACACACAAATTCACTAGCTAGGGCATTTCGACATATAAGAATAAGAATAAGAATAAGAATAAGAATAAGTTCCCACCAACCAACCCGGCAAATAAGACAAGGCGCAGAGAAAAAACAGTAACATTGATTAAATGGCGAATCTATTAATTTTTTGACAATGGCGCGAACTAGTTCTTAAACATTGTATGCTACGAAAGAATGAACTGTCGGAAGCTACGATAGTACAGATACACTTTCAGAGAACGCCTTCCCTTATCCAGTTTTTTTACATTTATTCCACAGCCACATGGTACAATTGAGTATTCTCCAACCCGCAAGAAGCTGGGGGTCGCCAACCCCGATCCAGCACCTGCGACCCAGAGAATACTCAATCGCCCTGTACACAAAACGTTCTAAAAAGTAATATAGGTGTATACCAAAAGCAAAACAGTGTATCCAAACAAAATATTGCAATAAAATTGAATAACGAGGTTTTTTATATATACAGAAACTAAACAGAAAAATATAGCATTGGCGGAAAACAAAACATAAAAAGAACAAGTATAAATTCACTAACGAACGCCGGGAGGGTGGAAAGAATGTAAAGGGGCAGAAAAACACCCACTTACATACATCCTTACAAATGATAAGCAAACAATAAACAAACAAATGATAAACAAACAAAGGCTAGTCATGCATATTACCTAGAAAATTTCAACCATTGGTCCAGGTTTATTTTATCTAACCGCTTTCTAAAGTTAGTGCAATTCGAAGCAGTGACTAGAGGCAAATCACGTATAGTTTCAGGCAACGAATTCCAGATACGCACAACTCTTTTGGCAAAACAATATTTACCGATATCGGACCTGTTACTGCAGACAAACAGTTCTGGGATCACGTTTCATTGCAAAAAAGTCATTGAATTTTATATCAACCTCATTATGCACTATTTTATAGCACATAACTAAGTCGTTAATTAATCTTCTACGTTCCAATGGTTTTAGATCTAACATAGACAGACGCTCAAGATATGTTAAATTTGTCATACCATGTCTAGTGCACACTCGCCGTGTAAAATATCGCTGAACTTTTTCTATCTTGTCAATGTCACCCAGTAAATAGGGCGACCAGACGGGAGAACAATATTCCAATATTGGCAAAACAAAACTTTTATACGCGACTAGAATCGATTTATTATTGCTCTGTGGAAAAGATCTAAA
Source organism: Enoplolaimus lenunculus (assembly GCA_030248215.1). Taxonomy (NCBI): domain Eukaryota; kingdom Metazoa; phylum Nematoda; class Enoplea; order Enoplida; family Thoracostomopsidae; genus Enoplolaimus; species Enoplolaimus lenunculus. The sequence continues at coordinate 50,058 of JASANG010000594.1, read as the reverse complement.
TAAAATATTGATAACGTTATAAGCTTTTCTGCAGATAGTATTCACATGTGAAGAAGATTTAAAGCCTTCATTGAACATAACACCAAGATCACAAGCTTCTTGTTTCGAACAAAGTTCTGTACCATCTATGTAATAAGATCTACGCACAGTGATAGCTGAACCGTACCTCATTGCTTGGCATTTAGTGATAGCAATTGGGAGTTGCCACACTAAAGACCAACGTACTACAGCATCTAAATCTTGTTGAAGAAACATCATATCTGATTCATTTTTTATTTCACTATAAAATTTAGCATCGTCTGCAAACAGCTTAATCTTGGACCACTTAATAACTGTACATAAATCATTAATATATATCAAAAACAGCAAGGGACCTAGTACTGATCCCTGCGGGACTCCAGACAAGACAGGACTCAGTTGAGAAAAATGTGTACCAACCATAACACACTGCTGCCTGTTGGTCAAAAAATTCTGAAACCAGTTAAGTAATGCTCCACAGACGCCTAAACGAGCTAATTTCTGCAAAAGTTTTTTGTGTGACACTTTATCGAACGCTTTACTAAAATCTATGTAGACAACATCAGTTGCCAATTTACTATCGATCGACTTAGCTATATCGTTATTTAAATCTAAGAGCTGAGTGCATGTTGATCTTTTCCCTAGAAAACCATGTTGAAATTCAGAGATCAGTCTATTTCGAACTAAAAAGTTCATCAACTCTTTATAGATAATTGTTTCAAGCACCCTGCAGACAGAGCTCGTTACAGAAATCGGTCTATAATTAACTGCTAATGTTCGATCACCTTTTTTGAAGATAGGTACCACATGTGCCAGTCTCCAATCTCTAGGAACTGTTCCAGTCACTAATGATCGTCTAAATATAATATATAAAGGATATGCCAGTTCTGCATATAAATTCTTCAGTAATATGTTTGGTATACCGTCAGGTGTGTGACTTTTCTTTGGATTCAGGTCACGTAAAGTCGTTGCAACATCATTTATAGACAGATTAATATCAAATATACAATCACGAACAAATGGTGAAAATTCAGGTACCATGTTATCATCAACACAAAAGACACTCGAATAATGATCATTTAAGATATTGGCAATTTTATAAGGGTCAAATAACAAATTTCCATATTTATTTTGCAAAGAAGCAACACCAATATCTTGAACTCGTCTTTGTTTTCTGACAAAGCTAAACACCTGGTTTATATCATTCGACTCCAAAATTCTGCTATGCAGTTTTGATTGATGATCGGAAATTAGTTTATTTACTTTAACTGACTGAATTTTATATGATTCTAAGCCAAGCAATCTAGCACGTTTTTCCCATAATTTATGCTTCATCCGTACTTCTCGTAATATATAGTTAGGATATTGTTGTTTTTTGCGACGAAATACACGTAAAGGAACAAAAATGTTAATAGCTTGCATTACATAATTTTTGAAAATACACCACATGTCTTCGACTGATTGACACTTTGCCAATAGTTCAAACCAATTAATTTTCAATAAAAAAGCTGAAATAGATGGATCCATTCTGGAAAAGTCTCTCGTTGGTGGCTGCTCAGAACTATCTTTTGAACCAACAATATCGAACACTATACATCTGCGATCGCTAATAGAAAATGGTTCACCCACTTCTAGATTATGAATACTGTCAGGCGAATTAGTTAACACTAAATCAAGAATAGAGGATTCTCTTGTTGGTTCACCAATAAGTTGATCAAGTCCTAACTCATTGATCGTATCATAGAAGACTGTATCAGCATTTGAGCTGCTTCTCCCTGAAATCCAATCGATTCCAGGCATGTTAAAATCTCCAATCAATGTGAACGGAAAAGATATATCACATAACGTGGAAACAGTTTTAAGAAAACCACTAAGGCATTGAACTGAGCAAGTTGGAGGAATGTAAGCGCACATTATTCGATGTGGCCATGGTTTCAATAAATCTATAACCACCGATTCAATGTTAGCACTTTGGGCATGATTCACTACATTCGACTTAATCTCACGGTGAACTAACAATGCAACTCCACCACCACGTTTACTTAGACGATCATGTCTATATATGGTGAATTCGGAACTGGCTACCATCTGATCAGAAAATGTTAAATCTAGCCATGTTTCGGTTACTCCTACAATAGAGAGATTTTCAGTATCTTGTAAAAGTTTGAATTCGGCTAACTTGTTTCCAAGACTTCTAGCATTCATTAATTTACATCGAAGACTGTAAATTTTCGGTGCCACTGCCCCACTTAATGGTTTCCCAGAAAACTGTCAACAGAAAATACAAAATTGTGATCAACCTATTGCAACACACCATAAGTTGTCCCTACTCCCTCCGAAGAAGGTACTATCAAAATACACAAGCTATGTGCATTATCTCTGTTTAACAGAATGGTTTACTTGCAATATTGTTTTGTAATGCCCTTGTGAAACCAGGTGTGTGGACAACTTTTCGAATTCTCGCGCACAGTATTGCGTGAATGCTCCATAAGAATGAATAACGTTTTGTCCTTATAATGAAAGTTGTCAATGTGGGGTTGAGTTTGCGTGCACAATAGGCGCGGAAAGTTGTCCTCTCTCACTATGAGACTTAGGATCGAATTTTAAGTACCGGTTTAAACCGTGAAATGCATCGTAAGGATTGTGATAATAAAAGCGGACTGGATTCTGGTTTGGTGTCCTAGATGCATTACCAACCAGCGCCCCTGACAGTTGATATCAGGGTTTAAATGACCATGTTGTAAAAATCAGACATGTGTTTGAAATAAAACAATTTTCCACTGAAGCAGTAATGGAATCCACGCGTGCAGGCATACTACTCTGAACTCTAGAACCAACTGTCCAGATTACTAGTGTCGAACATTATAGCCCCGTGTGCCCAGGTAGAAACTGTAGTTGTACCGGAAAGTGGTGTGATATTTTTGCCGTGCACCAATTTTGTATGTTACTAGTCACAGCGCACACTGATTTTCCGTCTAGACTTAACTCAATTTCAGAATTCACTTGATCCACCGTGAGTACAGTTTCAATGCTCCCAGGGACTAGCCCTGATAAATTAGTAGAAGACTTAGCCACACGGCTGATGTTTTGTTTTCTATGCCCAATACTCGGAGACTCTAGGCCTGCCACAGCTTTGCTTTGATAGAGAAGTATGGGTTAGGGGTATGGTAATATAATGTAGTGACCCGAATAAGATGGGAGGTTGATATTTATTTGGCTCCTCGAGAGGGTACCCCCAGTTATTTGGTTACGGACTGTTTAGTTTTAACCCGCCCTCTGCGGCCTTTTGTTATTTGAACCTAACACCCATCTCTTATGTAATTCTGTGTGTTGGGCAGGACTGACCTTCCGCAGCATTTTTGTTGGTTGTCATGTCCGTTGTTTTCCGGATTATTTAATATAACATAGACGGGTAGTTTGTACCTGTGCGTTATATATTTGAGCAGTATATATGATTCCTCTGCTTTGGTCCCCGGTTGTTTCACAGCAAAATTTTTCACCCGCTTACGGACTCCTATTAATTGGGACTCAAAATGGGGACCCTCGCCCTATTACCCCCTCAAATTCGGGTCACCACAGTACTTGCTCAGTTGAGACTTTTGAGAAGTAACTGAACAAGCTCAGTTCAACCCCGACGCCTATTTTGTTAGTTTTGCTCTGGTTTCGCATAACATAAATTACAACAACAAGCACAATATCCCAACTAGCGTTTGTGAAACTTTGTATTCGTTTGTTCGGCCCATGTATAGGACAGGGGCTTGCAGTTTTCCAAGGTGGAAAACTTATGACCACAAAAGTAGCGCAGCCACTCCTTTATGACGGCTAGGAAATCTGCTGGTTTGGTAGGAAAAATCATAAGCATAAAGTTTGCCTGGGAAAACTGGAAAATTCATAAGCTTGGATATTCCTTGATTCGATAGGAAAAATCTGTAGTGTAGTACATGGACCGAAACCCTTAATCATTGGTTTTGTTTGGAAAACGTCAAAAAGTTGAAAATTTAAAACGTATAGAATTCAGACACTTTTGTAGTTTCCCCCCGCAATGGATAAGTTTCACCCACCGCAATCTTTCACTTTTATTAAGACAAATTGTTTGATGCCCCCTCCGACGATTTGAAATGATACTAAGGTGGACCGCTTTTCCCGGTGTCCGAACCTTACCCTACATCTCGAACTAAGCATGAATTTTTCACTTTTCCGAACCGAAAGCGCATCCCAATTTTCCAGCCACACCAACCAAACGATTCCTTACATACCAGACCTAGAAAAAACCTATATGTTTAAATTTTACACTTCCTGGTTTCCGAACCACGCGTGCACCTGTAGCTTTCCCTACCTAATTAGGGAATATTCAGGCGTCTGAATTTTCCACTTTTCCCAAACAAAATTATGCATGTGATTTCTCCTACCAAACCAGGACAATTTGAATTGAACGTTTATTTGTCTCGTAACAAAACTTGAGCGATAATGCAAGGTTATACTAAGGAACTTAAGTAGCTTTAAAGATTCGAAATCAACTATACAGGGTGTTTCAGAAGTAACTACCCACACTTTGTCAATCAATATATTCTGGCGTAATATTTCGCAATGGTTTTTTATCGCTGTTTTTAATATTTCAGGTTATTATAAATATATACTGTTTATACCATGGATTCCCCACGACGATCTCTCCCTGAAAAAATCTGTGTTGTAAAACTTTACTATAAATACGGAAGTTATGCCGAAATCTCACGTTAGTGGAAAAATCATTTCGACTCAATACCTCCTACTCGCAAGACGATAATGCGGTTTTCAAGCTCAATGGTCATGTTAATTGCCATAATTGTGTTTATTGGTCTAAAAACAATCCACATGTCACGATTAACAAAGAGGTCAACGCCCCTGGAGTCTGTGTCTGGGCCGGAATTTGTTCACAAGGCATCGTTGGTCCATTCTTTTTTCCGGAAATGTCAATAAAACCAGTTATTTGGAACTTTTATCTTTGAATATATTTACCCGCAATTCGCAAACGAGGACCTTACTTTCATACATGACGGAGCCCCAGCTCACTACGCTACCGAAGTCCGCGCTTGGCTGGACAAAAGGTTCCCGAATCGATGGATCGGCCGCAGAGGTGCCATCGCGTGGTCAGCTAGGTTACCAGACTTAACTCCGCCTGACTTCTTTCTTTGGGGTGTCGTGAAAGAAGATGTTTATGGAAGTAGGGCGAAGGACCCTCAAGAATTGATGGACAGAATAAAATCAGCGTTTCCTAAAATTCCAGTGGACTTATGCGCCAAAGTTGTCCGATCTGTACCATCCCGACTAGAGAAATGCATTCAGCTTGGCGGTGCACAGACCGAGCTGTTCTGAGATCTCGCGTCGTAAGGTAAGTAAACTTTTAATACTTGTCTATAATTATACAAAAAACAGGCGAGCTACCTCTGCCAAGTCAACCGATGGTTACTTCTAACAGTGGGTAGTTACTTCTGAAACACCCGGTATTTGGTCCTGGAGCCATTTATATTTATCGCCTATTTTGTCCAATATGAATGAATTCGGGTTAGCAATATATTGAAATGTCACGGTCAATTTTTAAATGTCAATCTGACTGTAAAATTTTGTGATCGTTGCATTTTATGCTGGAAGGCATCTGGTTCAAGAACTAACAGAACCTTGCGACAATCTCAACACATCATCAACGAGTGCTGTTGCTAAAAGGATTACGGAAATATTTTAATATTTTTCATTCCTTTAAATTAGATTCATTTAGCTGTTGCGTTGATACATAGTTGCGTAAATTGCTCAAATTTTCAATCATCAAACTTGGTTTCACCCAATCGGCCATCAATGCGCTGAGGCTGTTCATTTGAATATCTGCGCAAAAATTCAGCACAAATTTGCACAATGAAGGGTCGCTGAAACAACGAAAACGTGCCCGACTATTAATAGTGCATCTATTGAGAAGGGAAAAATTAAAAAAGCTTAAAATATTAACATGCAATAAAAGGAATAATAATTTGTTTAAATGTGTTGTTTGCTGCGCCTAATTACAAAGAAGTTAAAGACAAGATCAACATTATTTCAGTTATGTTCGTATATTTAAAATCCTCAATGACAGTTTTACACGATTAGTAATAGTTGTAGCACGGTTTTGCGTTCCTCCGAGATATCAACGAACGCTGCTGCGTTGCGTCAAGTGTGCGGCACGAGCCGAACGAAATGACGCGAGTGCGTGCACGAGAGCACCGTTATCGAGCTGTGCAAGTGAATAAAAAACGAGTGTACGCACAAGTATGGAACGAGTGCGATAGCACGAGTTCTGTACGATTGCGCTGCTCGAGTTTTTGAGTCACCTGCACAGCACGAGAGCAATGCCCAAGTGCAACCATTATCTGGCATATGCTACCGCCAATGAGATCGTGTTTCTTGTTCCAAAATTTAGTGCAGACATGCGATCGAAAGCAAAGTGGATTAAAAAATGAAGCAATTTTTGTGCCCCCGTGATGCAACGAATTTTGGAATAACCTTGTTTACTTTTCAACAGGAACGAAAATATATCCACAAAGGTACGAAATCGCTCGAATGTATCCCGGTGTCATCGGATAATTCTTGGCGTCTTCAGGGTATGAAGCGGCTAAAATGTATATACACTACTTGACCACGGTTGGGATCACGCATGGGACAAAACGCACAATGATTCGTAAATGTACACACCGTTGTGTTGAGAGGTTCCCGCGGAAAGGATACGTACTGAACAAAGTTGTAGCCTTGAGGCTTTCGCTAAGCTTCTAGGTTTAAGTTTAGATTCACGCCTAACTTTGAGCTTAGACTCGTGCTTGAGTGTTCGGGCCCTGCACGGTAAATATACTTTAGCGGTTGGTATTTATCCTACAAACACCGTGTTATATGCTTCTTGTCATTTTACTTGTTGCATGATTTTGTTCAGATTTTAACTTTGATATCTGACTGCATATACAACTCCTTTTTGTGATATGCATACATACGAGTTAAAGTTTGTCTGTTCTTGCTAACAAATTTCACAAACTTACATGCAGTGACCCAAATTTTACGGTTATCCACAGTTGCATTTGATTCACCGGTATAAATAACATCAATTGATTCTCGTTTTGATACTAATCCATTCAACGCACCTTTGACCTTATGATGAATCAGGTCGCACGATATTGGCACCTTTAAACCAAAATTTTACAGGTAGAATTTAAATAATTCAAATTTGCATTCTGTATTTCAAATTTGTGTTTAATTTGGGTAAATATATACATACAACTGAAAGTCGTAATAACACGCGGCACCTTCATCTTAAAATAATGAAATACACCACAATGGTTTAAGCCGCTGTGTATAGCTTGTTTTTTTCTTTTTTTATATAAATTTTATAAGATCAAACATTAGCTGAAAAAACAGTTAACACCAACTTTACTAGACAATGGCCGTAGCCAGGACGCTGGTTTGCCTAGGGCCACGTCAGATACTTAAGTATCTATTTGTCTTTTAGGTTATCATCGTTTGTCTTAGCAGACATTTAGTTATTTAACAGAATAACCTTGTAAATGTCATTGCAATGGTCTGTGGGTCGTACCGCTAACCAGGAGGGCAGTAATAAGCTGAGTTTTCGTTTACTTTGAACTGGGTTTACCTTTGAAATCGATGCTATAGTTTCCGCTTGCTCCAGTGTTAAATCCCATTTCTTTCGATGTTTGTAGCGACTGCTGGTCACAATAATAGCAGTTTCAATTGGAATTGGCAGAATAACTTCACCCTTGTACACTTTAATGCTGGATGGCTTGTGAGGTATTGCGCATTTGAATATTTTGATTCCTGACTAAACGTTAAAACAATACTGCTGATTATTAACTTTTTTCTAGCATACAGCGCCGTAGGGTGCAACTGTAGGCAAAACAAACCGGACTCATAGCCGGTGGTCAACAAATTTAATAGCCAAAACCGGAACCGCAACCGGAGGGGAAGCGGATTAAATTAATAAAAACGATCTTGAATGCGCGAGTTTTAACAACAATCCAAAAGTGTTTGATCTAAGCATTAATTATAAGGATAATAAGCTTTTATTATAAGAAATTTTGAATATTAATGCTTTCACAATTGGCTCCAAAGTTTCCTTAATGAAAAACAAAAATTTCACCACCCAAATTTCCAGTATCTGACAAAAATTCTACTTTAGCTGGAACTGCGGCCGGTGGTCGATTTTCTGCTGGAGCCAGAGCTAGAGCCGGAGGTACACCTCGGGTTATTCCCGGCAGTGCCGTTGCGGGCACAACACCTGTCGATTGGACTTGAAGTCCTAGCGTTTATAGTCTTTAACTGTGGCGCTGGCGTGTAACGTTTCTTGCCCGACTGTCCCGGGTTCCGAATGTTAATTATAGGAGCCTGTCAACTGGTAGACAATCAGCCTGGGGGACTTATAACCCGGGTGGCTCACCCTTAAGCTTAGACACAATACTGCGCGGGCGCTCATAGTTTTTACATGGGCCAATAGTTTTTACCAAACAAGCAACGCTGTAAAAAACCTTGCTTCAATGCAATGATGGGCAAAAGTAATGGTTCTATACAGCGAAAACTTACTGATTCTTTGACAAGTTTCCAAGGCAACTCAGGATTCGTTTCGTGTTCCAGCATTTGTTGAAATGTTTTCTTTATAAATTCGATTCTAGCGGGAATATCTTCAATTTTGTATTGATTGCTGGTCATTACTTTCAGTTTATATATAATACGATAATTCTGTCAAGACGTGTAACATGGACGTCCCCATGGGAGGGGACATTGGGCGGCCGTGCCCCCCAAAATTGGCTGGTGTCCCCCCAAACTGACACGGTGTAAACGTAAACAATTTTGAGTTGCAATTCTAGACGCACCCCAATATTATTCGATACCACAAACATAATTTTCTGCGGAGGCCGCTGGTATGTGATAATGCGTTCCTAGTTTAGTGGATCTTAGCTGTCAATGAAATTTTCTCGCTTGATTTCAGCATACTTTCTCTCGAAATCAAATCCCGGCTGCACTATGCTAAATTTCAGATGAACAATTTGCAAAAGCCATTATTGGCGGAAACGCTATAGAAAAAGACAAGGCACGAGTTTTTAGTTCCGGCGGTGTATACGATCCTCAGATCTCAGCCGGATCTGTCCTAGCCCTTTCTCACATGAATATTTTCAATGTAATATGAGATGTAATTTCAAAGTAAGATTCGATCCCAAGTCTCTCGGGTTGGACGCGTTTACGATGACAACTGAGCTATAGGAGCTTGACTCTCGAGCCCGAGGGGGCTCTCACGCCTTGTAGAGATTTTGTACTGCGCATATATGTTCGAATTTTTACACTGCTGACTGTGTCTGTGTTGCTCGTATATTACTTGTATTTGGTTGCTCAGCTTATAGTATACTTTATGAGGTAAAGGGTTAGAGTTTGCAACTAGAGAGGTTTAGAGTACCGGAATACACATTGTTCGGTTCGGAAATTTGCAGAGACCGATGATCGTGACATGAAACAATGATAACCGTGCAGGTGCCAGGTGATTGCTAACTGTTGATATAAAGACGGAACCAAAAGTCCAGGGTAGCTGCAAATATTTTTCGGCAAAACTTTTTTCAGAGCGGCAGAAATACATACGATCAGATCACAATTTTTGCTCATATCATGAGTCCCTCCGGGATCCCGAGGCATCCCAATTGAAGTGTGTGAGCGGATGCGGCGCCTCTGACCCTTTTTTAATTCGATACACACTACTGAAACCTGAAGGGAACTTTTCAGTTAACTTTCCACTGTCAATATATTATTAAGAACGTTCTACAACAAAATGAGTATGTAGGGAAGTAGGCACACTTTTCACTTTCCATTCAGGAAGGCATCGCGCCCATGATCCCCCTACTTCCCCCTTACCAGGATGTGGGCTTGCCGTTCCCCCAAGCCACCCACGCTAAGCAGGTCTTACACTAGAACGCCCAAAACACAGTCTTCAAAGTACTCTGTTAGAATTTTTTAGTTTGGGGGCGGAGTTTCTCATTCTGCTTAAGATTTCCTAACCAATAAAGTAAAATGTTTTCAATGGGGAAACGTTTTCGTTTGTGGGAAAGTACTTAAGTGTCCCGTCTGCACGTGATGATGTGTATGCCAGAACGATCGAATCCCAAAGTCCTTCGGTCTCTATATCTCTTAAATGGCCAGGGTTAGAATATGAGCCTAAACATAATTAGGTGAAAAACGATTGAAAAAACGAACAATGAGCTCATGGATAGAAATTGTCGGCTAAAAACTAAACAATACGCAGACAGCCGTCCGTATTTCCACTGTTAATTCAAAAAAATATATATAACACAAAGCTGGGAAAATGTTTTTGCATTTTTACACACCTATTTGACTATTTTATGTTTGGTTTTTTCTATGTTTTCGTTTTTTAGCTCGCACCTTTAACTTAAATTTCACATTTCATACTAAAAAATTTACTCATATATGCATAAAAATGAATTTTGCTTATTCTGTTTGGTTTAAATTTAGTTATCTACAAGATTTTTGCACCAGGATAAGTACTGTAAGGTAACTCTTATAAAATATATATACCTTCTATCCAGCGGCGGATCCAGGATCTCAAAATAAACGGGCCAAAATGTCACTGGTAACATACTTATTTTTGTTTAACACATATACCGAGGAGTGTGTATATGAATTTTACACACAAATCACGAATTGTTGCTATATGAATGTATTTCGGCTCACACATTTAATGTGCGCGTATCTGTTAACCTGATTACCGAAATAAATTTTGTTGACATCCTGTTGGGGGTGGGGCACGGCCGGGGTGGCCCCCATGAATCCTCCATTGCATCTATCACTTTTATATTCAATAAAACGCGACTCTTGACACTGTAGTGCGAAAACAATAGGGCAAGTGATATTCATTTTCCTCTCCAGAGACTATTCCTGCTATTAGGCAACATACTTATTTGGACAGCCGGTCCCGCATGTCAGCCGAAGAACCGGGATACTGGGTCAGCAGGACCTCGGGGACAGCAAGGTGGCCGAGACAGTAGGACAGCAGTATAACAGGGGTAAGCAAATTAATAATGCCTATGAGAGAGCCTATAAGCTAGGGCCTAAACCTGTTTCTGAGTTTAAGCTTACGCATAAAGCCTATAAGCACTTTACGCTAAGTATATGTATGCATGTATGTATAAACAAATACATGAAATTTGACATATATCGGTTGGGTTGCAGAAATGTGTCTTGTCCAGATTTGAAGCCAGAGGTTCTCCATATGTTTTTGTCTGGTAGTTGATTTGATGCTGGCAGAAACTACAAACTAAATAAATTGCATTCATGAATTGGTTTTCTAATTTTTATGTATGTAAAACAGTTGCTCCGTATTATTAAGAGAGTTCCCCCAACCTAAGTTTACGTCTTATACGTATCTCAAGTTGTAAAGATAAGGAAATTTGGTTGAGCATAACTCCCAATTTTGAAGGCCTCTGCTTGGCAAATCTTGTTTCTATGACATGTGTCAAAAATCAGCAAAACAAATCCTTCATTGCAGACATATTTGTATTATATTTCAGAGATATTTGTCTTGTATGGTAGAAATATTTGTCTTAATCGCGTATGAAATGTACTCGTAAATTAAAATCATTCAAGCGTTAAAAATGTCACTGATTTCCGAAAAATTTCAGAAGCTAATGTCTTATATTCAAGACCTATATGTCTGGAGTCTAGATAAAGACGTCAAAATGTTTGATATTTTATGCTTTAAGTCGGCTTCCTATCTTAAATTTGAATTCTATCAAGTCTAAAGTCGACTTAAGCCGCTTGTCTACTATCCAGCTATGAGTTATGTTTATTTAACTAATCAACTTTTCAACCCTTTGCTAAGTTTTCTGTTTTAAATCCTAATTCAAAGTTAAAATGAATAAAATTTATCCTTTCAATTTTACTTATTAGCACTCAAGAGATCTACCAATTGCAGGTGTATTTAGCTACGACTCAAGTCTGAAATTGAACTAAATCAAAGGTCAATCGTCAATTGATGTCATGTTTCTGCAACCCAGCCATTATGCACAAATACGGAAAAATTCGACAGATATGTACTATTTACTTATCCAAACGAAGTTAAATACCGATTTGAAATTAACGGAACTTAGGCTATTAAAAAAGGACACTGACATTTATACTATGAAAAACGTGAATTTTGAAAGAAGTCAAAGTTTTAAAAACGTTCACGTCTCTACGTTTGCAATAATCAGCACTGCATACGGTGTGAAAGTTATAAAAACAACTCGCAGAATTTGATAGAGTTGCACTCGTGCTGCGAAGACGTGTACACAGTGTCGGATCAGATAAAAAGGTGTGGGGTTACCCCAAACTCCCCGGTGGGCACTCTCAAACTCACGAGCGAGAAGCCAGACTCATTTTAAAACGTTGACGGTTTTTGTTTCTACCGGTTAGGGTGGGGCCGCAGTGGGGATGGGTCCCCCCCAGATGGTAAGAAAGTATGGGGTGGCTGCGCAGGTCCTGCGTGTAGAACGCATACTTTTAACGATATAGTTTTGCGCATTGCATTTTCATCTACGTTTGTGTATGAGCTTATAATGTGTTCGTTTGCTTTTATTTAATTTTTAAAAGTACACTTTTACAATGAGAAAACGTTCAAACGTTGATGTTCTGTTTAAAATGCAAACGCGTGTATAAATCTGAGGACTATAATAGAAAGACAGTTGTCGGACAATTTTGTAAAATTCGGCCGATTTTTATCATGTACTACTTAAAAGCAGGGTGTAAACCTTAAGTGGATCGCAAAAATAACGGAAACGATTAGTGATAACAACACGACCGAAAACGGATACTGAAGTAGCCCCATGTATGAAGAGGTCCCTCCCAAAATCCGCGGATATTATACCCGAGAAATTGGGATTTGGGCAAGTTCGGATATTACCTGGGAAATTGGGATTTTGGGCGCAGCGTTTTTCGCTCGGGATTTTGGAATTTTGCGAGCAGCGTTTTTCGCTCGGGATTTTGGGATTTTGGGCGCAGCGTTTTTCGCTCGGGATTTTGCGAAATTGTGATTTTGGGCGCAGCGCTTTTTGCTCGGGATTTTGGAGTTTTGGGATTTTGGGCGCAGCGTTTTTTTCGCTCAGGGTGTGGGGAAATTGGGATTTTGGTCGCAGCGCTTTTCGCTCAGGATTTTGGGCGCAGCATTTTTCGCTCGGGATATTGGGACATTCGGATATTACCCGGGAAATTGGGAATATGGGAGAAGCGTTTTCCCCTCAGGATTTTGGGAAACAGCGATTTTGGGCGCAGCGTTTTTCCCTCGGGATTTGGGTAATTGGGATTTTGGAAAATTTGGATATTACCCGCGAAATTTGCATTTGGGAAATTCGGATATTAGGGAAATTGAGATTTTGGGCGCAGCGTTTTTCACTCTACATATTTAGGTTTTTTGAAAATAAATTTTTGCTAATTCCTCACTTTACGGGTCGGGTGAAATTGTCCGTTTGTACTAATTTAACACACGTTTACCGTATTATATTTTTCTTGCTCATATAATTTAGATGACATGTTGAGTTTTCTCGTTGAAAAATTAGGTTAGCGTTCGGAAACCAAATCCCGGCAACACCCCGGGTCGGAATGCACTCTTTGTGGTATTTTTCAACAATACACAATAACAGTGTTTAATGCAATTTCAATATATACGTAAATTGCCTATCGTGTGGTGGGTTTGAAGGGGAACAACAACTTTGAGAACACAATAAAATACAACTTCCCGAAATAACTTAATCTGCAAAGACACTGTCAAAAATCTTTTCTCAAACAATTATTAATACAACCTCTTTAAAACGGAAATTCCTATTTCGGGCGCAACCTTTATCGCTCGGGATTTTGGGTAATTGGGATATTACCCGGGAAATAGGGATTTTGGGAAATTCGGGTATTACCCGAGAAATTTTGATTTTGGAAAATTGGGATTTTGTCAACGCCGGGAAATTGCGATCTTCGTCGCAACCATTTTTATTCGGGATTTTGAGAATTTGTGATTTTGGGAAATTCGGATATTACCTGGGAAATTCGGATATTACATGGGAATTTGGAAATTTGGAAAATTGGGATTCTGCCGGCAAATAGCGATTTTTATATGTTGCATCTCATAATTTGCACTATCCTGATCCTGTCTTAAAATGCCGAAACAGGAACAGGAACAGTAATTGAAAATTTGCGGAATTTCGGTCGGAACAGGAATTGCAATGTCTCTTGGAACTGGGACTTCAAAATCGTAACAAAGCAGCTGAATATGCATGCTTGCCGGATTATTTCTAACTAGCGACCTACATATCCTTCATTGTGTATTTTTACAGAGTTGTGCTGATCAATGCACTAGCTAGTCTTAATATGTATTGTTTGATTCTACACGGTCTGCATGACCTCTGTTCGAAGTCTGCTTAAAGTTCAGGACCACGCCGGGAATCGAACCTCGGCCCTCTTGCGCTGGAGCCAAGCATGCTACTTTACACCATGTGGTTGTTGCAACAACTTCTTATGCCGGTATAAGTGCACATGTATAGCAATTTTTTTGCTTTACATACACTTTATGTGTACATATACCGCATGTATCGTGCCTAAATCAATATATCAAGTGTTCATTAGGTTCAGGTATTTGTAAAACTATATATCATGCGTTGTTTAAAAACAAGTTTATGCTGGTAAATGTGCAACTTAATCTGGTTTACTGATGGTTATAACCATCTCCATATTCAGTCTTGCAAGCAGCCCGCCTCTCCAGCTACTTTTATTGTCTGCTATATATGTCGACCGTATACAGCCGGTTGGCATACAATATAATGTGCATTGCATATATAGCATATGTACTAGGACAACCATGTCTTACATGCTTACATGTACGTCGAACTCAACACCATAATTCGTCTGTACAACTACTTTTAGCGTCGAGTATATAATGTCAACCACAATCCAACATAAAATATACGGTACAGTATAATGCACCAACGAATGAAATTAGACAACACATTTAGCTTAATTGGCACCAATTCACAAGCTACTGATCCTTAAGCGGTCGCTTTTCCACTAAGTTACGCAGCCCGCTTCACCAAATGCTGTTATTGTCGATGACTATTTGTCCGAACATGTTCTGCCGGCAAGCATGCAAATGAACATGGACAAACACGTTCGCATATACTGACAAAGCCCAATTTTCCACAAGATCGTTCATTGACAGTCCATTTTATCTCGATTGGATATATGTCGTGTAGCTTGAAAAGCGCAGCGACCTTCCACTGTGCCCGCAACATATCCCGGATGTCAGGCTAAATATGATTCACCTGCATATAAGAACTTTTAACTAAGCAGCTAGCAAATAAGGCGTATAGGGGGTTCAAACTTGACCGTTTTACCACTAAGCGAACGTACTTGCTCCAAACGCTTTTAAATGTGCAGTGCATTGTAATAGTATATTCTAGTTTATTGATTTGCATAACTGACAACGATATACTCCTACGCAATACAACGGACCTACATGCAACTGATTTAGTGTAATGTTCATGGATTCTATCCGCGATTTTATAAATTACGTATTTATTTTATGATAAGAATTTCAAATGCGTTTAAGCATGCAGTGCATTGCTATAGTATATTGCAGTGTATTGCTTTGCTTGACTGGCAACAACATATAACTCCGCAATACCAGGGTTCTAAATGCAACTGATTTGGTCTAATGTTCATGGATTTTATCCGCGCTTTATAAACATTGGATTCAGTTTTAGATATATAGTTAGCGAAGCATTATTTATTTTACGTTAAGAATTGATTCAATAACATATATAGCAGGCTACTGCGAATGGCGAGAGATCGGTAAAACATTTCACTTCGTTAATTTGTATTTGATTTAAAAAATTCAAAAATATGTAAACATCCTGTACAGAAAAGTAGCCGCTTTAATATCAGTTTTCGTGGTCTTGGCCAAGAACGCGCGCTGTTATTAATTTTACGTTTTCAACTGTATACATTTATGCCACGTTTTTAAGTATATACGTACGTATATGTCCAGTTTAGTTTTAAGGTAATCTATCGTACATGACAAGGTACGAAACCTATTTATAAGTTATTTGTCGAACAAAAATACATTGATATATATTAAGAGGAATATGACTAGTAGCATATGCAGACTTTAGAGGTCAATTACAATGCAAAATATGCATACATGGTCTTTGTTGTAAGTTACCGAAAAATGTTTCACCTTATAATACGTATAGAGAAATTACCGCAGCCGCTATGATTTTTCAATTTTACAGAGAGCGCAACAGATCCCGATCGAAGAGTCGTGATAGACGCAGTTCTCCTTCAAGAAAACGTCGTGAACGGGACAGAAAGTAAGTAACAATATAGGTGCAGAACAGTGTAATAATATATAGGTACAGAACACGTAATTATGTTAAGTTAGCTACATGTTTTTAGCTTTTAGTCTTGTAATTACCACGCTTTTCAGTTGTCGTACAAAACATTTAAGGGTGGCGCTATACATTCGATGACGTACGGGGCCGTCTGTCGCCGTATGTCACCGTGCGGCATTGTACGTCAATTATTCATATATGATACCGTATTGTGATGGACGGTGACGCACGAAAAGTATAGCGGCACCCTAACTGTGTTGCTCACTTGGGTCTCAGAGATTTGAATTCAACTGATGTGGTTCTGCTCTTGTACGCATTGGCAGCTTTATAAGTTTTTGTATAAATAGCTGATGTGATTTTTTTGTGTAAACTGAATATGGGCACATCGATAAAACTGGAATATTTTATCATATTCATTTTAATCCTAAAAGCATTTTGATTATGCTTGTACAAAAACTGATTTTTAGCCAGAAAAAGAGCCAGATGTATTTCGGCCTGAAACATTAATTTTGGTGTAACCGTGTTAGCTACTAATACATTATTGTTTGTAGTAGGCGATCACGGAGCAGAGACAGAGAACGGCGTAAACGCGACAAGAGAGATCGTTCACGTAGCCGAACCCGTAGCCGCAGTCCATCTCGTAAAAGTCGTAAATCAAAAGACACCAAAGATGGAGATAAAAAAACGAAGGATGCCGCACGCATGGAATCAATACTGAATACTGATGATAAAGTACGGCATCAATCAATTCGTTGAGCATACAGTGACCCTACATTTTGAAAATTTCTGCGTAATAACCCATGAAAAGTTTTTATATAGTTTAGTTTACAAATTGGCAGTACGTGAGCTTATGGTGTCTGACTTTGGATAAATTAGAATAGTAACGTAAACCGATCTAAACTTAATCTATTTCTTAAATTGCAGCTATATGTACAATAGAGTTGCACCGGGGCCAGAATTTTTAATGGGACCATAATTTTTACCCAAACCAGATTTGGAGGCTAGGCCCCGTTACAGGGCTCCTGACAGTACCAATCAGGGAGGCCAATGAATATTGCTTTCCAAGTAAAACTGAAACGTTGAGTCGAAACAATGTTTTCGTATATAATACACTTTAATGTAACATTGAATGCAAGTACATGATGCTCTATGGACACCTCTTCAATTTTTCTAAAAATTTTCCTGAATTTAGCAAAAAAAAGGCCTAAATCCACGAAATATAAAACACATTTCTCAAATTTTTCTTCCAAGCAGAGAAAATTTATGTTTTGAAACGAAATTTAGAAAAAATGTCGACGCTTCGTGCATAATTTTCATTATGACTTAGCATTCACCTGGCAGTCCATCTCCGGTCCCGACAGAAAATCGACCTCTGGCGTTGTTAAAATTTTTTGGTGAAGGTTCCAAAAATTCGATAGTAAAATTTTTTACGTATTTTTATAAGTTGTGCTATTTCTTGAGTTTCTTTCTGACTTTGGAGAAATTTTGAAAACTATTTGCCGAAATTTTCAAGCAGATCAATTTTTTGGCAGTTGTAAGCTGACGGAAGATTGTTAAAATTTGCAGTTTCGAAATCATTTTGGTTACCTAATTTTATGACCTCTGGCTCCGCTTTTTCACTTCGCGTTGCACCATAGCATCTATGCAGTGTGGGACTGATTCTGAGAGTCCCTTGCCTCCGCGCCTGAGAGTCCAAAGACATGATGTGGTGAATCTAAATTTATTCATTGAAATTTTTGTAAAAAACAGTCTGAAAGTATGTAAAATGTTCTTCAAATTCTGATCCAAAATTCATCAAGTTTGCCAAAACATTAAACTTTGCTCAAATTTCATTTATCGAAAAACAGTGGGCCTCTCTACGTGTTTTATACGTAAAAACTCTACATGTTTTATACGTAATGATTTTCAGTGACCCAAACACCAGATTTTTGAGCCTAGCAAAAATTGCATTTAACTTGGCCAGCTTAGGCCCCGGTACATAAACAGTAGACTCCGGGGCCTAGCCACCGGTTCATCTATAATATGCAACATTATGCGTCACATTTTCGCTTGTTTTAGGAAGAAGCCGAGTTGAAGTTAGAAGAGGAAATGCGCAAGCGAAAAGAACGGATTGAAAAATGGCGCGCAGAACGCGACGCGAAAAAAGCAAAAGAAAAAGGAATGGAACAACCATCGGAAGATAATGCGGAAAATAAAAAGGTGAGAGCATAGATTACAATGCTTAAAAATGAATTATTAGTTTTTGGTGAATAGGTTGGGCAACTAGTCTAGTTCGCCATTTTCTACTGCATTTTACCGATTTTTGTTTGCAGAGTGTTTTCTGTTTTAGTATGAAACCAGTAACAAAATTCTACTATGTGTCAGAGAATATTTGTTATTTATTTTGCTTTGAAAAGTTCCTGCGTTCAAAAATCAACTTTCGTTTTTGGTTAGAAAGTTAATGTTAGTTTGGTTAGAAAAGAATCTATTTGCGTGCGAAAATAATGAAATATTATACAAACTATATCTCAAATAGTGAACAGATGTATTGAAAAGCGGACTAATCAAGCTATTCCTATAAATTCGATAGATTTTAGTGTTGATTTAGAATTATTGCTAACGGTTCAAATTAACCGCAACAAATTTGAGTTGGAACCGAAGTGGCCCATCTCTGATTTAAATAGAAATTAGGGTTTTAGTGGTCGCTGGAGGACGAAAGCGACGAGGAGGATGGCTCGATCAAACAGTTGACAGCTAAGAAAGGAGAGAAACCTAAGCAAGAACCGGAAGAGCCGGATCCTCTTGATTTGTTTATGGTGGTGAGTGTTTTTATAATAAATTATTTTGTTATCAGTCTTTTGAAAACAATGGCACTATGATAACAACGGGTAGAAGCTGCTTGATTTCTGTACCTGAATTAAAACAACCCGTGACAATCAAGGCGTTTTACAGCATCAACATTGATGTATTGAACTAAATGAAGTTCCATCATTTCGATTGTCTTAATAGTATGTGCAAATTGATGTTCCCTACGCTTGAAGAGCAGGTTGTCACGGTCATAAGCTTAAGCGAATTTATACAACAACAGTGATTTGCTTATATTGCAATGTATGCAGAATAGTAGCTCCGGTAGAATTTCTGCCGGAGGTCCCGGTAATTTTGTTCGTGAAATTTTCCATTGTTTTACAAAAAATGATGCTCGGTGCGGTTAATTTTAACTTTTGGTGCAATTTTAACGATTGAATTTTCTTGATTTTTAAGAAATAAGCTTAGAAGTAAATTTTATTATGACAAATATTTGTCAAACTCAGCAAATTAAATATTTTCAACTGCAATAATGGCGCTTTACCTTCGGCTCCTGCATGATTTGTTGACCTCCGGATCGGTTTTTTCGCCTCCAGTTGCATCCTGCGTGTCGGTCTTTCAACGTTAAACTGTTGTTCTGAAATGTTTTCAATAATTTAGCATAATGTTTGCGTGCGGTAGAGATAAAAAAAAGGATGTTTTTGTAAGCATTTCACATCTGCAGCTGCATGTTGTGTGTTTCGGCGGTTACATTTCAAACGCCATCCATAATCTGCCAGACATTTCTTTCTCACCCTCAGTTTTTGTCGCACTTGGTGCCGTTATGTTTAGAGACTTTTTGCACGTATTCGGTTCAGGTTTAGTTATAAAAGCCTGCCAACTGTGAAACTAGGAGACTAAGAGACTAGGAACAAATGTTTAACATTTTAGTTACACGATATGACTATCTCTGCTGATAGTGGAGCCATACCGTTTGTTGAAATTTTCTTCATTATATTTTTCGAAAGTGTGACCGAAAAGCTGGTTGTAGAAATACCTTGTGATCGGTATCGAATGTTTTTCTGAGTACTTTGCTGTGGAATAGTGCAGTAATCTCCAATTCATCGCCCGGTGACTTGTAACCATTTCGTCGGGCCCCATCGGTCCGACAACTCGACGGCTCGACTTCTCTATAACCCCGCTCACTTTGGAATAAGCCGGGCTTCGAATTATTGGGTCGACGAGTTATCGCACATACTAGTGGGTGACGAGTTTTCTGGTCTTTGAGTTATCAGCGTCAATGAGATGTCGGTTTACACGTTGTTGTTGTCGATGAGTTGTCGGCCACGATGCACTATATATTGAAAACATTTATAATTATCGCTTCACCATATCGTGCTTTCCGCTTAGACTGTGGATTTGCCCTTGAGAAAGAGGAGTAAGTCCAAAGGTGGAATTGCTTAAAGCGTCATTTTTGCGTTTTGCTTGTCCCAAGCGAGAATAAATTTGGTGGGACACCACCGTAAAGTGTACTATAGTTGGGGAAAGATTGACATAAAGGGAAAGACTCACTGAGCCCAAGGAGGAAGGACACTGAAAAGTATGCAATAGTTGGGGGAACGATCGCCCTAGACGAATGTTTGCAAAAAAGGATCTGCATAAAGGCGAAAGATCGTTCTATGTGGACCTTTCTGGGAAAAGGTCGGCCCAGACGCATCGCTTCGGGGAGGAATAGGGTCTGCCGACTGGTGAAAATTGGTCTATTACACTGGCATGCAAAATGCTACATTTGTAACTAAAAAGTAATTTTATTGTTCCTAGGATGTAAACAAAGAAGTTCGAAAAATTCGACAACCAGATAAAACAATAATTTCAACGACTTCAAATGGTACCAAGGAATCTTCCACAGAATCAGCTAGAGCTAACCTCACAAGTTCGATTGTCGTTGAACAGCAAACAGTCAAAAATCAAGAACAAACAACCAACGGTAGTGTACCAGATACGAAAGCAGATGCATTACAACAAGACGCAGATGTCGAGGTAAGGCGCTAATTTGTTGTATCTTCAATGTTGCTGCACTAGGTTGGCTTAGTCGTAGGTTCCATGGCGCAGCATTACAATATTGTAAAACGCATTACACCATTCAGATCATTGGTTTTACTATTGTAATCAAGCAACAAATCCGTGAAGATAATTGATTGGTGCTATGGATTGTGCAAATCAGGTAAAATATTTTTTGTAGCTTTAAGTAGGAGTAGTTCAACGGGTATTTTCAAAAACACGTTAGGAAGGCGTGTGAAGTGAAAATATTTTAGTATAGGTACGGATGGACAGAACTGGTGCTTAAAATATTCAATAACGGTTCCAAACGGTTGAATACTCATAACATGTATATGCGGTAAGAAGCATGTGCACGTGGTAATAGTAAATTACTTAGAGATTATTATTTTTAGAAACCAAAAGCCAAAGTTGTAATTGTTACTAAAGTTGTGTCCAATACCGTTGAAGATCCAGCAAAAGGAGAAGTTATCGAACAGAATGCCGATGCTTTAGAGGTATGTTTTAGTATAAACAGCTACTGGTAAGGAATAAATTGATACAGTGACTGCTAGGTGTGTTTGGTATTAGAACATATCAGGAACGGAATATAAAAAAACCTTCAAAATGTTGTACCAGAACCGAATCACGAAAAGTAAGTATTCCAAAAAAATTAATTTTTAGCTCGTCTTCGCATAAAATCAGTGTGCACCCTGTGTTACTGTATATATGTATGCGTTTTTTGGAATTTTGCAACATAGAAAGGAC
Source organism: Enoplolaimus lenunculus (assembly GCA_030248215.1). Classification (NCBI taxonomy): domain Eukaryota; kingdom Metazoa; phylum Nematoda; class Enoplea; order Enoplida; family Thoracostomopsidae; genus Enoplolaimus; species Enoplolaimus lenunculus. The sequence continues at coordinate 28,063 of JASANG010000594.1, read as the reverse complement.
AATATAGACCTGGAGCTAATAATTCAAGCGTTTCTAAACTAGCCGGATTAACAGCGTCAGTATGAAAGAACTAACGAAGTGCGTACTGCAGCGATTAATTTAATTCGACGTTGAAGTACGGCAAAGGCGTAATTTATTTGATGGAAAATGTCTGCAACACCTTTTGCATAGTAATCCTACATCAACCGTATATTATCTGTTTGTGTTAGATACTTTTGGTGATTTAGGTTTCTTGAAAAATAATTATTGATTTTGGCAGGAAATGTATTAAATAGTCATATGGATCATTATCTACGATATATGTCTGGTGCATTTAAATAAATTCGAATCCATAATTTTAGTATTCATCAGAGGAAGAAGACAACGACGACTTGACCGATGGCATAAGCTTGGCTGCAAAGGCAAAGGTTATCAACCGTGTTTTGTTTCAGTAATTGTTGAAACTTTAAGTTTTAAAAACTTATGAGCTTAACATTAGATATTGATGTTATTGTCACATTTGTAAATTAACGTAGCTACTTTACAATCGTTGTTGCCCAAAAACAAAATAGAAAAAACCACACTTTAAGAAGCACCAGGTTTTATATCAAATTGTTTCTAATAAAATATCGTTTTCAAAATATTTATAACTGTTCTGAGTCACCCTTTTGTTGTTACGTTACCATAAACTGATTTAATTGTTCCAGGTTTGACTTTGGTCTTTTTTCAAATCATAGTTGCAGTCTGAAAAGTTTTTATAATTATGCCTCATATTGAAAACATTTCTTTTACATGTTGATGGATACTGTCATATGCTCAGTCTTGAACAGTTTCAGTTGTTTGATGGAAAAAGAGCTTTTTAACAGTCTCAGTTGTTGTTTTTAATCAAAAGTAATTCGATTTTAACAGTAAATTAGGTGCGCTAAACCAATACTCAATTTCAGATGGCCAATGCAAGTATTTATTTGTCAGTATCATTCTTTTAAAACTGAATACCCAGCACCATTGAAGCAGTTGCATAATAAGTAACTATTTTTAGAATTGAATGTTTTACGCTAATAGCAATCAACTTATGGGTCAGGGATCTTCCTTTACATCAACAAGTTAAAACAAGTGCTTAAGATACGAAAATTGAGGTTCGGAAACCCAAAAAACGCAAAATCGAGTTTCGGATATCCGGAATAGAAAATTTAATTTCGGATATCCGTATATATTTGGATTAATATGTGGCACGAATTGCCGGATATCCGGATAGAAAAAATATTCCATGCCCATCACTAGTGACATCATTTGTATTATCATTTTATTTTTTGACGTTTTAGTCGTTGCCTGCATCTGATCATTCTCGTATTTACTATCGCCCATTTAAAAAGCAATTCTATATCGAAGTACCGGAGTTAGCGAAAATGACTCCAGAAGGTACTTCCGATAATATTTGCTTGATTATTTTGGCAGAATACCACGTTTTAGTCTTAAACAATTCACCGGAAAAAAGTTGCTTGGTATACAGTAATTAAAAATTTGTAGTACGCTTAGGTTTTTGCCGTGGAAATGTGGTTTTTAAAAATGGTGTGCACAAAAAAGTTTTGAAGCATTTCAGTTTTGTTTGATCTGCCATAAAATTTAAGTTAGAAGTTGTGCAGTTTATGAAGCGCATTAGAATAATTTATGTAGTATTAAAACCATCACATTGGCTAATTGCCAGAAGCTCGGAAGGTAGAATATCCGGTCTGATTCAGGGTAATTGCAACATTATGTTTTATTGATAACAAAATAAGTATACGGAAATACATTGTTTGTTTATCATGTCAGAAGTCAACAATTATCGATGTGAACTAGAAGGCATTCGTGTGCGTGGAAAACATTGTCCTAAACCAGTCAAGTCATGGGCACATTGTGGATGCAGTCGTGTTATACTCGAAACGCTAAAAAAGTTTGTTATAGAAAATTATTAGTGTTGGACAAAGTTTAGCCGTTATTAATTGCGTTTTGACAATGAAACACCGGTAGAGCATACTGTTTGTTTAATTATTTTTTTTAAATTGCTCCGACGCCCAATTTCTTAATTCAGAGTCTTATTTAGTGTTAAAAACTTAAAAACATTATAATTGTGTGTATTTCTTCTTGTGTAGCACATTGATTTGTTAAACCATTTCTTAAAATTATACCAACGCTTAATTTATAATAACAGAGTAATATTTAATGTTGATGTATTAGAACCACATTTTTTGTATTATCTGTGTTTAAATTATTATATTTTGTGTATTTGTGCAGGAACGGTTACGAGAAGCCAACTCCAATACAAGCGCAAGCAATACCTGCGATTATGAGCGGTAGAGATGTTATTGGAATTGCGAAAACTGGGTCCGGCAAAACTCTGGCTTTCTTGATTCCAATGTTTCGACACATCATGGACCAGGACCCGCTTGACGAGATGGATGGCCCTATCGGTGAGTGTATAAAGTACCATGTCTATTGTTGTAGGCTTCGGCCGTGAGTCAAGCAAAAATGCTTAAATTAGTCATGGTGCGCCTAGTTTTTTTGGTTCCCGGATACGGTATTGCTGGAAAGTACAGTGTAACCGTATTGTTTACTGTTAAAGTTCAGAATTTCAGAAGTCAGTTTGGTTGGGTTTTGTCCCATGCAGGGTTACGTAACTTCGTATTTAAGAAGCAGTTTAGTACTGAATATTGTGCTAAACCACAGATGATTTTTAAAATTGATCTATTACTGTCGCGAATTGTAAGGCAATTAAGAAGGGTGTATACCCGGACTGCCTTTATAAAGTAAGTTGGAAGTATTTCCAACAAGTTTGGCTAAGTTGCTGCATTTGTTTTACGTAGTAAAATTACTCAACAGGTTGCAGGAGTCTTGGTTTGGAAAAATTTAGTATTAAATTTGTGTATTGTGCTATTTTAGCCGTAATAATGGCGCCGACTCGCGAGCTTGCACTTCAAATACACAAAGAATGCAAACGGTTCGCCAAAGTTTTGTCGCTCACTGCAGTTTGTGTCTACGGTGGTACAGGGATTTCTGAACAAATTGCCGAATTGAAGCGAGGTGCCGAAATCGTCGTATGTACTCCTGGACGCATGATCGATATGCTGGCAGCAAATAATGGTAGGTCGGTTAATGAAAAATGAATTTGAAAAAATAACAAGTACTGCTCCTGAAAAATTATAAGATGATCTTAAGTACAAGCAGCACTGTTTAAGTGGTTTATCTCGTGTTTTTAATTGGTTGGAGCGGCAATATTGTGTTTAGATAAGCAGATCAAAAAATTTAACTGATGGATTTTTTATTGCTTCCTACCGTTTAAGTCTAGTTTTCACTCCTTCCTATGCTAGAAAAAAGGTCATTGAGCTATTTTTTCGCATTTTGGAAATGATAGCATATTGCCGCTCTTTCACCATTTTAACAGCCAACTCGAAATTTGTCAGTGGTGACTTTGGGCACTCATTACAGGCAGAGTGTACACATTTGCTGTTTTTCAAGAGTTCTGCGCAAATAGTTGTACACCGAATTGTGTTGCGTTTGTATCGGCAACAACTTTTCATCAAATTAATCAGGAGCAAGCAGGCTATATTTGTTTTTATGATTTCAGGTACGGAAGAATCGTTAACACAACTGAAATTACGTATTTCAATTTAAATTATAAAGCCGCATCAAATATTTTAGCCTGGCTTTTAAAGTATAGATCTAAGCCCAAATGATCCTTCTCGTTCTTAGTATGATTCAATAATTTTCTTTTGTGGAATTATGAGAATTCAAAATTCAGTGGAAATTTAAATATTTCATTAAAATATAAATGATTTAGTAAAGAAAATTGAGATTTTTTCATAACATTTCGTATATTAAATCCCGATTTCTGTTCAACTGTGAAAGTAACTTAGTGAAGTAATTCTTAAAGGCAACATAATATGTCGTTTACCTAATGCGTTGTATATTTTATTGTGTTTTCAAGTGAATTCAATTGTATCGATAGTGTTCAGCCAAAGTGCGCACAGATGGTGTGAAATTTAAATTAAAAACCGTCAATTGTATACGCTATGGGCGTTGGTAAAATAGTTTTCGGTTTACACATTTGAATTGAAAATTTTGAAATTGGCGTTATTGCTATAAATTGAAAATTGGTTATAATCTGCAGTTTCTTCAAATGTGAGAAAATGCGCAGATTCCGTTGTACCCGTTTGCAGGTTATAGTAGATTCTTAATTACGTCGACCCACAAATTTTTAAAAATATGGTTTGAAAGTAAACATCACATCCACTGTTATATATAGGTAATATTCGCTTTCTTGTATTGCCTCGGTAAGGGAAGTTTTGAGAAGACAATGGCAGGTATGTAATCAAAAATTGGGCAACCATGCTAAATCTTACCCAATTTTGCGGGAGTGAGACCTACAAGTAAAATACATTGCCAGTTTCTCCTCCTACGTTAAACGTTTAAAATAATCAAGTATGTTGCAAGTTTGAGAAGACCATTATAGTAAAAATAACAAACCGTTATTTGGGTTGATTATTCGTTCGTTTTGTTGGTCTAATAGCGTATCGCAGTTTCGCTTTTTAGGCAAAGTAACAAATTTACGTCGGGTTACGTACCTTGTGCTGGATGAAGCTGACAGGATGTTTGATATGGGATTTGAACCCCAGGTAATGCTATACATAGAACGTATAGTTATGGCTGTTTATTCTGACAACGTATGAAAGCGGTTGCCAAGATACACCACCCGTCCGCCCCTTGAAATGTCACCGCGTAGTAGAAATTTGAAGTAATTATACCCGATTCATTAAAAGCGACGCAAATTTCTCTTTGTTACATGTGCACCCTCTTGCCTACCATCGAAATTAAAGATATCGGCGTCCCTGCAATAAAGGTAGTCATAGTGGCAGTTGTACACAGGACTAACTATTCGGTTTCGTTAGAATTGCATGCTAACTTAATGGCCTGTATTCTCATTTCTCAAATGTGTATAGCATCTATTACTAGCGGTAGGTTTTCAAGCATATGAACTCCTACAATGACGACACTCTGAATTGGTATAAAAGTATTATGACAAATCAAAGTCGATAAATGCACTGAATTTCGAACATCATAATTCACTCGTCCAACACAAACTTTAGAGAATCTAGGCCATGTCTCTAGAAGATTTGTTTGACCGGATACCATAAAGTTACTCAACAATGTTTACGGCAGTTTTAGTTAGCTTGTCAACTTATTTGTGCGCTTGATATAGATATCAACTGATTTAAGTGTGACGTTTTTATTGAAGGTAATGAAAATTATTTCCAATATTCGACCTGATCGTCAAACAGTAATGTTTTCCGCAACATTTCCGCGACAAATGGAGGCGCTAGCGAAGAAAACGCTGTTGAAACCTATTGAGATTACGGTACGTGTTGCTATTTTATATTAGTTTGATTATAATGAAATACTAATTAACTTGATTTGGTATATTTTTGATGCCATTCGAACTTTGCAATAAACTCTCTAATTTAAGAAAAAGACACGAATTTAATAAATGAAGGAGTGCATTTTTACATATTTGCCATTTTGTAAAAATGATTTGAGATGAATTATTCGCTTATACCTTTGAAAGATACGCGAAGCAACTTCGCCGCAACGTTATGGTTTTGATTCAATGTTTACGATGGCATCGTTGAATTGAAGGCAGTTATATCGGACAGTGCGTATAATATGTATATAAATTTTTTTCATGGTTCTAGACATTTTGCAAAAAAGTGCCTTATGGTTTAGTTTTTCAGGTTGGAGGTCGCAGTGTTGTGTGTAAAGATGTCGAACAGCACGTGTGCATTTTGGACGAAACGCAGAAGTTTTTGAAATTGCTTGAGTTGCTTGGATTGTATAGTGAAACTGTAAGTGTAATGATTCTCAAAATTACCTCTAAAATTTTTGGATTGGTTATACCTGACACCTTGTGTCTCCATCTTCACGAACCAGTGAAACTAGCCCTTGAGAGGTATTAAATTACCGAAATAACTGCCCTTGCTATTTATTGCTTGTTAGTAGTTGATGATTTTTTTCTAGAGCACTGCGCTTCGGGAAGATGTAACCTTTGCACATATTTTAATTATGTGTAGCATCTATTAATGTGTGTAGCATCTATTGCCAGTGGTGGATATTTCTGTCCCTGATGCGGAAATGTCATGAAAATTTTAAAATTAGCCATAAATGTAAACTGACGACGCGATTGGTTTCTACGGTTGGGTTTACTGTCATAAAAAGTGATTGGGTTTGGTGACAACACAAATGAAAGCTGATACCTGGGTAAAGTTTCGCTTAAGTTGAACGATTGAAAATTAAATTGCTAACCATTTTGATTGCGAATGTTGCATTTGCTAAAAAGTTCCGGATTTAATACAAGCTGCCAACGAAAGGTCATAAATGACTTGAAAATCCAAATATTTTCAATCGTGTCAAGGTTTTGCTACAGGGAAGCGTGTTGGTGTTTGTTGACAAACAAGAGCACGCGGATGATCTCATTAAAGATTTGATGAAAGCTGGTTATTCGTGCGCGTCACTTCATGGCGGAATTGATCAGTTTGATCGCGATTCAATTATTTATGATTTTAAAAATGGAATTATGAAAGTTTTGGTGAGTTTAATTTTCAAATTGGCAATTAAAGGTTGGTGTTTTCGTTTGAGAGATTTTCAGACACCATGTTTTGTGGTTGCAAGCTAGAATTGGACTGGTAAGTTAATGCGTTGCATATTATTGCGACAAATAGATTCGCTATCGACTGATTTGAATGAAACAGATTTGACGTGCAGTTTGGGCAATGTTAAATAATATCGATTTGTTATTTTTGTGCAAAGAGCGTTTCTAACGTTTTAAGATATTACTTTTTATTTTTTCGATAGTTTAACGAGATTCCGTTGTAATTTAGGTGGCCACATCGGTCGCAGCTCGTGGACTCGACGTCAAGAATCTTGTTTTAGTCGTAAATTATAATTGTCCAAATCACTACGAAGACTATGTTCATCGAGTTGGGTAAGACTGTCGCTTCTCTATTTTCCTCAAATTGTTGTTTGCAGTAACAGTGTTAGCACAATCGCCAGATAGCGATAGGCTTTCAAACAATCATACAGCCACACTGTGGTTTGGAACTTTCGTACAGCAGCAGGGAGGATAAAATGGGAGAATATTGCCAGATTTCGTCTCTAATTCTAAAACTGCAGGGCCTATCACCAATTGGTGATATTATGTATGCTACACGTACTTAAAAATATAGTACAGGTTTGGGGAAGGCGAATATGTGTCATTCTATGTTATGTCCACTGTTTAAGTATTAATCCCTGTAATTTTTCATTCTATGCTTGTTTTAATGCTTAATCTTGGTTACTTGTGTGACCATAAATCAAAATTATATTATTAATAATAATAATAATAATAATGACTAAAATAACTCCAGATAGTTGTATTTTGTACCTATTTATTATAGGCGTACCGGTCGTGCTGGAAATAAAGGCTTTGCGTACACCTTTTTGTTACCTGAGCAAGAGCGACAAGCTGGCGACATTGTCCATGCTTTTGATTTGTCCGGTCAAGAAGTACCCGAAGAACTGCAGAAAATGTGGGACAAATACAAGAAATTCATGGAAGCGGTAAGTTTTCTTTAAACGGAAATGATTTGTAAAATTCGTTAGCGTTACGTTAAGTGCTATAACACTGATGTTGGTTTGGAAAAAGCTTCTATTATATTTTGGAAAACTGTGAATTAACGTTAATTTGAGACCATTTTATGATCATTTGGAACATTATTCATAGACAATAATTCTTTCCTTGTAATTAAATGATAAGCAAAGCACATCATATTGGTATGAAAGCCGCTAGCATAAAAGTAAGTCTGATAGCCACTGTTAATTTTATAAATACCATGATTTACCTCAATCTGAGCCAATTATTCAAATAATTTAGAGTATTATTCTTAAACTGGATACATCTGTATGTGTTTTAAAAATGACAAGTAGAGCTAATTTTGTAAAGAACGTAATATGTTTTCTGTTGAGTTTAGTTTGTATTTCACGGTGAACAGGAGATGTGGTGTCCGCAATTTAGAAAATTGTTTTAAGTTTTATTTATTATACTCATAAAATTTGTCATCTGTATTCATATTCATATAGATATGATATTGTTTTACCTTTGCTTGTCAGGAAGGCAAACCAGTCAAAACTGGTGGCGGGTTCGGTGGACGTGGTTACAAGTTTGATGATGCCGAAGCAGAGGCAAAACAGAGCAAAAAACAAATGGAGAAAATTGTACATGGATTACAAGATTCAGATGACGAATTTGAGGATAATGTATGTGCAGTAGTGGCTTTATAGTGCAAAGATTATGGTGTATTTGCCGCACGCTACCGCACGTTTTATTTAAGTCTTTCCTGTATACACTGTACTAGCAACCAATTGCACGCTATATACGTGTAATATAAAACACTTTGTTAAACAAATACGTGTACGTGTTTTACAAAATGTTCACAAGACGTGAAAGCCTTTACGCCTTCTACCATCAAGCTCCTATAGCTGAGTGGTGATGGCAAACCTCTCCCACCCGAAAGACTGTCGTTCAAATCCTAGCTGGAATATAGGTGTCTGAAGAAATAGAAAGTTTTCGTGCAGAAAAGTGATAAAAGTTAATTTTGTTTCTGACTTATTATGGCAGGTTAGCGAAAAGAAAATGATAGCTAATTTTACATTTGTCAAGTAACTTGCGTAATGACGTATGCAAACCAGACCGCCAATGTCAACTTACATAGCAATTTGAAATTGTTGTACCTGTGATATACAGTCGGTAATAATACTGATGCTGTTCTTACTGTTAATATGCTGCACAAATGAGTAATTTCTGATTTGAATATCATGATATTTTGTTGTTACTGTCAGATCGACGATCAAATTGAATCAATGTTAAAATCTACGCGAAAGATTAAGGATGCGTCGGCACCTGTCGAAGGAACACCAAGTGTTGGAACAACTGTAGTTGCGCCTGCCAATCCAAGTTCGTCAGCAGGTAACCACGCAACCATTTGATTTTGAATAAAATGTCAGTATAGTTATCGATTATGAGGTGTATCTTAATATCTTTTACGGTTTTGGCTAAAAGTTTTAATCTGGTTAGTGTACTACGGACGTCAAATGACTGTGGAATAGTACAGTTTGTTGTTGTTAAAAAGATGCTCGTGTATTAATTGCTATAAATGAATTAAAACGGTAATGAATGATGCAGAGGTTGTATAAATTTCGATTATGATTTTCATGTTGATAGGTACTTGTATTGAGCTAAACAAAATATACGCAGTGTTTAGCTCTGCGAGTAGTAATAACCCCGCCGTGGGACCCAGTGTAAAAGCTGTCCCAACCCAGGTTTTAAGAGCTTACTAAAAATTTCGTACAATGTTTCGAGCAAACCCTTTTCCCTGAAGCCTTGAAATTTTAAATTTAACATTACTAGCAATCACAAAGAACATATTAAATCATAAAAAATATCAAAAACTTACAATTGTCTGATCAGTGACTTCTTAATTTGGTGATAAAACACGCCACCAGCTGGATTTGTTCCACTGAGGTCACTGAAGCACGCCCTTTCGACAAATTACGGTTGTCCCAGTTGTTAACCCAATTAGGGTAGTTAACTTATCTTTAGCACGATTTTTTAGCTTAGCAACTTTAATATGCGTCGACTCATTCACGCTGTGCTTTTCAACTTAAAATCTTTCACTTTCATTCGTGAAGGATACCCCTTAACATCAATGAAAGAATTTAAGCTTACTTCACACGCTGTCGTTTTTCTTGCGCAGTGTGTATTAAACCTGCAAGAAAAACCAAGGTTTGATTTGTTGCATTTCTTGCGCAGTGTGTATTAAACCTGCAAGAAAGCTGATCTTGGCATTGTTTGAACTCCTCTATTTCGGATGGGAATGAAATCTATTTTTGGTACTAAAACATTTCACACAACTAGAATAGCTTCTTTTTTTCTTCGGAACTTCAGCTCTAGGCATATCCTGCCGTTACCATATTGCACTGGTTTTCCAAATCTATCTAAAACTTGCAATTTTAGTTTGTTAGAATACAACAATTTACAGTCTAAAAATTTTATGTTTGAAGGTTCGTAATATAACACTGGTTCCTTTACGTTTAAATTTGGAATCAAAGTTAGTGTTTTTTCAGAGTTATCTTCAACAACCTGGCCCCCGATAAAATCACAGCGTAAGAAGAAAAAATTGGTATAGAGCCACATATCTACTACTCGTTCTCCAGTAACCGTACCTTCTATGAAATTCTGATTTATGCCGAACATATCCTGAAGTCTAATTGAAATATCTTTAATTTTACTGCCACCAGTGCACTTAATGGTAACTTTTCTAGTTAAATAGTTATAGTTAATTTCAATATATTTTTTGTCTACTTTTGCAATGCTCGAACGTAGATAATCAATGAAACATTGATTATCATAACAAACCATTGCAGGCATGATAATATCGTGAAATGTTTTAGTATTTGGAGAGTAATAGCTTAGTGAAAAGTCACCATTTGTGATATTAAAGACAGGGCGTGGAACAACAATTTTAGTCAAACCAACTTCAAACTGATTTAGTCCAAAATCGAGAAAAGTTGACAGATAGCAGTCAATTACTGAATCTGCAATTTCAAATTCGAGGTAAATGTAAACAGTTTCAAACATTTTTTTGCTCCATTATTTATTTTCATAAAATCAAGTGTTTTATAGACATAAAAATAACATTATATAAATGTTATGACCGACCATGCTTTTGCAACCACTACAGAGAAACGTGTTGGTTTAAGTCTGTCTATAAAGCTACACTAAAACTAAATTAAATCTGAGCCCAAGGCCCATAGCTTTGAGATGGTAGAAAGGTACCAATAAGCTACTTGTTTACGAAAGTTTTTTTATCACAAAAATGATGAGTTCGATACACCGTTAGTTAATGAATCGTAACAATATATATAGACTCATGTGAAAAATTGTTTTTGCTTGCATCCTTATATTTCCATTTTGAAGCATCCCTAGATACTGAGCCAGTTAATTACAGCTATATAATGAGCTAGCAGATTGCAACGGTATTCGGTGCAAAATTTCTGCTCGTTTAGAGGTCTTCCAGTATGATATGTGCAACAGTCCCCAAGAAAGTGACGTTCTAAGAAGCGAAATGACGGAAAGCCAGCCTGACCTAGTTCACTGATTTGCAAATCCATGTACCCGGTTCTGCAGGCGACCATTTTGATGAACGATGCTTGATCGCCTCCTTTCGTGCATACAAATGGCTCTTCCAGACGGTCAAATACCCAGACCAGTGCATCATCAGCGCGACGAAATCCATTGCTCTCGATATCATAGGTTCCGTTCATACGCAGTGCAGAACTAGAATGAATAACGAACCTTGGTACCGGTAGCATGGAAACGATCGCTGAAGCATAGAAGCGATTCCTTGGAGCCTTATAATGAGAAACAAAAAATTACTTACTTGAGGCTAATTTCCTGACGACGGCTTAGTTGAAGTCGGCGAACGTTTGGCGAAAACGTAAAATGATAGATTTGCCCCGAGTGTTTGAATCGAACTGTTAGTTCCGTAGTGATCAATGTTCCTTCGCCGATGTGTGTGGTATTGAGAACGATGGCCGCCATATTGAAGAAGTGTAGAGCTTTTGCGTACGGGAAGTCTTGAATTGCAAACGCCAGCAAAGTTGCTTGTGTATAGTGATGTGGTGAACTTCGCGACGACAAATTAAACAGTAAACAGGATAGCGCGACGACATACAAGAATGATGTCCTGAACCAGAAACAGCGACTTATATAGTCTGATTTCGCCAGGAAGTTGTTTATTTTGTAGAAGTACTCTAATTACGTTAAGATAAGAAAGTCACAAGACTGGTATAAGAAGACTTAAGAACCGAACTAGGAAGATGATGATGACACACGTTTGACTTGTTTACAACATCCTGGTATCCAGAAAACAGCCCAGATGTATATAGGTCAATTGCTTGGCTGTACTAGGTACAAAAAAGCAATCTAGGACGTTTTACTGGAAAACAATGACGTTTTTCCAGAAAACATCCCAGATATACGTCAATTGCTTAGCGGTACGTGGGGCAAAAAGCAATCTAGGATATAATTACTGGAATACAATGGTGTTTAGCAAACATTTTTGCAAATAATCACGAGGTCACGGCTAAAAATAATCGGATTAAGGTAAGAAATGTGTACGAGTAGCACTATAAAAGGAGCAGAAATTTTGGACCAAAATGTTAGTTGCTCTCACGTTTGTTGTACTTCTGACTTTGCGTAGAGTATTACTCTTGTTTCATTTGTGAATCTATACGAAGGGCTGCTTCAAAGGATCAACAATCCGTAAGTGTTTTTATCTGTCTAACATATTGTTACGATTCATTCAGTGGTTCAATCGCATGGTCGTGACCCCCCCTTTCCAGCCGCAATCTTAAAAATTGAATATTTGACAACGGTGGCGGGCAGGGGGGCGCAAAATCAAATCATAACGATTTGAAATCATAAACACACAAAACAGTAAATTTTTAAATCACAAGGCACAGATACATAAGGCACAGATTCTAAGCTAAGTTACTCATGGAGGTAAACACGGGCAAGATGGTTAGCTAACACCACACTCTTACTATTCAAATGGGTAGCCGAACCTTGGTTTAACACCGAGGCAAACGTTAAAACTAAAAAACTCTATTCGCACGCCTAAATAAGTTTGGAACACTGCAGAAATTTTAGAAACACAAACACAAACTAGCACCATTTGATGCCAACCAAAAAGAGGTTTGCAAACGAAACAACTTAACGTATATTACTGCTCGAGATTTTTTCAAAATATATAATTGCAATTCGAACAACGGATTTCCACAATATCTTGTGTGGAATCATTAAACTGCTGCTCCGCAGCATCAATCTGCAACTTGCAGTTCGGGCATGTTTCATACCCAGTAAATTCTCTACCATCACGACCCCCGACATTTTCACCCCCCTCAGGGTTCTCATTTAAATCAACGTTTTCGAACCCTCCGTTACGAGATTCATTTGTTTCTGCAGTCTCATTATGATCCACATTTTCATTATCAATTGCCTCAAAATCAACGCGTGGGACCTCGTTTTCAGCACCACGTAGTCCACCCCTGAAATCGAAAATATATAACCCCCGTGAAAAATTTTTGAATCTCGAACACTAAAAGTAATGCAAGCAAGGGATGACTTTGAGCTATACTTCAAAACAACCAAAATTTAAGAACGACTACCGTGAGGGCGCGGCTACCCAAAATGTTTGAATTGCATTCGTTGCGTTGCATTGAAGCATAGTTCAAAGTTAAAAAATAATGCTTAAGTTACTGTTCATCTAAACTATGAGTTTTTAAGTTCAGATTAGAGATGTGTCGATGCCGATACCGATTCCAATTTTAATACACGGTTCTTAAAGAAGATAGGATACAGCAATTGTTTTCAGTGCCGATACCGCTACTCAAAAGTGTCGATTATTACGAATACCGTTGCCGATTATTCGACACATCCCTAGTTTAGTCTTCACTGAGAATACCTACACTTTTGGGTGGCGCCATTTGGAAAATTGCTTTTAGCTCTTAAGCGTAATTCTTAAGCTACAATTTAATGATAGGAACCTTTTTAAGCTCCATTGGGTCAAGTTTCAAGTCGGGAATGCAATATCCTTCACTGTCAACTCCGATACTATTTGTTTGGGAGGCTCCCCCTACATCTCTGTTATCAATTCTTTCCGTAGTGGGTCTGTATGGGTTTTGGAGACTATCTGTTGAAAATGTAAAGTCGTCGGACAGTCCTGAGGGCACACTTGCGGGTGTTTCATATATATTTTCCCCAGAAGGATATCTATTACTATTAAAAACTAACATTTCTATTGCGGCAGGGTTCGGCATCTGTTGAATACGTCTTCTTCTGAATTGCCGCTGCGCTCTCCAACGATGTGCGAAATACCTGAAGTAAAAGACATAATTGTAATTGGAGCGTTTCAAAATACTTACAAGCTTGAAAACCATCCGTTTACAAATAAAGGAAGCAATGGACGAATCTATCGTGCAGAATGCCTGTCAACCGGTACTCAACTGATCGCTAAATGGGTCGAAACAGAGCCGTTCATCAATTCACAGCCCCTAGAACTTTTCCTACTGCAAATTGTAAAAAATGTGAGTTCACTAAAGTTGTACACCCGGTTGCGTATCAAAATATAGTATAAATTCATTCAAGTATAGTACTAGCGATACTAATTTAGCTCATAAATAATTATAATTAAGTCACAAAGACTATCTTACGCTGCTCCTAATGCTACTATCACTCCAGCAGCAAAGCCGGTTGTAACACCGCCCGACACTGCAGCGCTGCAAAGAATAAAACATATGCTAAGCCTACGTGACAACGTAAGAAATGTTAAAATTGTATAAATCACAACGAGCATTAACTTAGGTTTTCGTTACGTTATATATTGTGAATCAATATTAACGAAACAACGAAACAAGCATGCGTTCAAATTAATCAGATTAGCACAACACAGCCATTAATATTGTCTGCAAGTAATAAATATGAGGCTAAAGGTAAACGCACAGCACACGCATATAACAAAACTATTGCTTAACCTTAATTTTTTAGCTGAAACATCGTTTTAGATGTACTTAGACTTACACTTCAACTCCAGGGCACACGACACCACTAGTATTAGTGGAATCAGTGCTCGAAGACGAGGTCACTGTTATTGACACTGAAGCTGGCGTAGGCGTAACGCTTTGACTTAATGTTGTAGACCTAAATGTGAAATAACGAATGCTAAAACTTAACACGAAAGGTATGCAGCTGTTTTTGAAGACTAGTGTAGCTGTGTGTGCACAATAGGTTAGTAAAAATATAAGCTACTATGCAAACAAATAAATTAAAAAATAAAACGAACACAGTTCAAGGCTAATAAAGCAATAAAACGAACACCATCCCCAAAATATTAAAGCTGCTATTGATAGACTGCAAAAAAAGAAACAAAACAAAAAAGACTGCGCACACAACAGCACACCAAACTGACAAAACACAGCAACAAAGTGAAACTTATACACAATATTCTCATGAAACAAAGGTCGATAATTACATTTTAGCAGAAGTTTTCGGCAAAGTGAAAGGTAGTTGCGAGCTCTGACTCACTGATGTTGCTGAAACCGTATGACTGATTGCCGAACTACTAATAGTACTCGAAATGATAGTAAGATCTGTAGTAGTTTTAGCAGAAGTTGTAGTTGCCGAACTAAAACAAAATTTGTTACTAAGAAAAAGATCTCACGTCTTAAAGCGGCTTGACTTCGGTAGAACAGTCCGTAGTTCTGGCGCCGTCGTTGAGGTACGAACTGTATGAACGTGCCCCCAAATGCTTAGGAACGTCGTGGTAGGTGTTAAAGGCAGGACACGTCCGAAAACACGGGCAACTGGAGTTAGCACGGTAGTAGGAGCCACAACTCGTTGCACAATCTCTTTATCATGACTTATTTTGTATATATACTGCAGTTTTGGTTGCCTATTAATTGGAAGCGCGTCGAAAAAACGAAGCGTAGGCTCTGTGCGTGCGGTAAACTGTTTTTTAGATAAAGTTGAATAGGACGGGCTCTTTGAACGCAACGTGGCATCACTATAGCTAAGGCTTTGAGTGCTGGAACTTCGAGAAACAACCGTTGTGACTACAACAGTACTGGCTACAGTGCTAGTTACAGAAGTCGGTAAAATGCTTTCAACCGTACGAGTAGTAGTAAGCGGTACATCGACTACTGGACGATCAATCGTGGAATGACGCACGAAACTAAAATACATACACATGCACATACACATACACTACTCACATGCATTCGGATAAATACAAAAAACTAAAACAGAAGCAATCACCAATAGTTTGTATCACAAAATAAACATAAAACACTGTATAATTTAAAACCAAAATAATTTTAGCATTATACCTTGAGCACTGAGAGCAAGACAATCCAGCAAGTTGAAAGCAGCACAAATGCTGCAGACAACAATATCGCTCGTTGTCGGCTACAATCGACTTCAGCTTAGGCATCGCTTCACGAAACTTGTTGCAGGTATAGCTGCACACTCCGCCGGCCGGTGGGCCTTTCAGTAGCAAGTGCTCTGTATCCAGGCATCGCGCAAGGTCAAAATAGGTAAACACAGGTCGACAAAACGCATTCGGAGGACTGCATACGCAGTTCGAAGAACACTAAAACAATTTTCAGTTTCAGGAACCTAATGTGGTGAATCTAACAATTTCCAGTTTCAGGAACCTAATGTGGTGAATCTGGAAGATTTTGCCGTGATCCTTGAAGAAAATCACTCCGTGCAACTTTTTCTCTTTTTCAAATGGTTTCCGCACCTGCTCGACTTCGAAAATTATTGTAAACTGCATGGACCACTTAATTACGAAGATATGAAGATTGTTCTATTTCAAATATACAAATGCATTAAACGCTTAGGAGAGATTGGTGTAATTCACAGAGATTTAACTGCGGCAAACGTATTATACCACTCTTGGAACCGATATCCGGTTCTAATTGATTTTGGTGGGGCTGTGCCTGCTTTTCAAGGCGAACGAATTGAGCTTGGACCTAGCCCAGTGGAGTGTACTATGCCGGAAGTTCGAAACCAAAATTTTGATGCCTATTGCTCATCCTCAGTATTAAATACCTATCAGATTGCTAAATTAGCTCGGTTCTTGCTAACTGGGAGCTATAAAACTTATAATTTGTATTCGAGTGCGATACCTGCAGTGGCAGCAGACTTTATCGACAAGTGCACAAACGAAAACAAGCGTGCAAGGCTAAGGTTCGCAAATATTGAAAAGCACTCGTTTTTTCGGGAAATGCAGCAAAGTTACGAAAAATTTTGTCAAGCAAGATTTTGATGTACTGTTGTAAAGTATAATATTGTTTAAAATAAAAAACCTGTTTCAGACAATAACAATAAATACGTAACAACATATAAGTAATATATACTAACCATGGAAGCAAGCGACAACAATACCACAAATGTTAGCAGTTTCATGGTAGATCCTTTGACATTAGCTGAAAATAATATCGACAGATTCGACGACTTGATTTCGTTTATTCCAAACGATATCACATATCCTATGTCAAATATCGAATTTGACCCAGAAATGTCAACTATGCTAGACACTGGTGGAAAAGCGTCTTACGCAGAGTCGGTTCCAGCAACAGAGATGTTGATTTAGCTAGGCATCGTGAGATTGATAAACAAATCACCGACGATGTTGTAACAGAAACTATGATGCTTCCGGGAAAAACTAACAAAGAATTTTGCTCGATTTGTCTATACCGTAAACCGTATGAAGACAACTGCCACCTGTATTCACGTGGAAACTTATCAGCCCACTCTACTAATCATAACTACTGCAGAGTGTGTAGTGGTTATCATTCCTACAGAACAGTTCAAAAATTACTGCATCAAGGAGGATCTTACTGTTGCAGGTGCGTTATTTATGCATTAAAAGTGTATCTGAATATATAAAGTAAGGTTTTATATTAGCGTTAAGCTTAATACAAATATATTATTTACAGATGCGGTTGCTACGACCACAGTTATCTCAATCCACACATATCGTTAGTTGGTGACACACGATTTTGCTGTGCTCATGGAATAAATAATCAGGGTACTTCCAGATCATGCCAAACCAAATCTGTTTCATGCTGCAGCGACGACACTTCTGATCCGTGTATTCAAGTACGTTTACTTGGAACCTCCTGCTGCAAGCACGGTACAACGAAAGATTGCTGTTGTTCGTTTACTAGTTCAGGTCTTACAAGACCGTAAAGCTGCTCTGCTTTTTCGGATACTGACAAATTTGAATTTAAAATTTGGAAAGCCTTTTCTTCAAAGGCAGATGGGTTTTCAGGCAAATTAGGTAAAAGGCCGTCTTTGATTAAGTAATATTTAGACATTACACAAACGTTTTCAGTAACGGTAGTGAAATTTTAATAATCTTTTTGATAATGACTAAATTTTTGAAAATTAATCTTTTCTTCGCGGCCACTGAGGTCGTTTTTTTGGCTAGCTTCAGTAACAGATTCCGATGTCGTTTGATGTAGTTACGATCTGTCTTTGAAAATTCAAGGTTAGTGTTGACTAAATTATACGCTATTTCAGTTAAAACTTTCACTAGAGCAGGGTGTGCAGAAATAAACCGTTTCGCTTTTTCTTGATTAGAAATATGAGACAGAATATCTAAATTATCAATATTTGATATCACAACCGAAGACATATTTTTACATGACAAAATAATTAAGTTATCGTTAATCACAAACTATATATAATTACGTTGGTAACTTTAATTTATTACAATACAAATATTTCTTGGACTGAATCTGACGGTAGTGATGTTCGAAATTTTAATAGCGGGTGGCTGTACGGACACAAATTTACCCATAGAAAACCAAAAGGTTTATCCTGAATAACTTGCTCGTAGACGCCAACAAATTTTTTCGATTTGTTAGGCAGTATGGTTTGTCCTAGAGTGCTAATTTGCCTCAAATCTCTACGGCAAGACATTAGAAACATGTGAGTCATTTGCCTACTTATCAGCACGCTATATTTACCTTTTAAAAATAAACCCTGAAACAAACATATGGTAGTAATATTTCGATGGTGACTATAAATTGTAAAAAGGCGCATGCATTCAACAGAATTAATAACTTCATGTTGAAGATCATCGAAAATTACTGCTGTGTGGCCGCTTTCAAAATATTCGCTATCCTCAATCACTTCCGTCGGTAAACCTTTATGAAATATAATATTAGGCAAAGCTAATTTTAAGTTATCGTACGCAGGTTGATACACATCATAGCAGAACAAAATTTTGTTAAATTTATTGACAAAACAATCTTCAGTCAAAAGCCTAAAACAGAGTTCTGTTTTACCTGACATCGATTCGCCTACAATAAGAATTCTACTATTTGGACTTATCCGTAAATCTGTTATAATCTCTTTTTTGAAAAACGACATGTTTCTTCCTGCGTACGAGTTACCGTTAGATTTATATTGACTTGATATTAAATTTTAATTATCAGAATGAAGCAGCGCGGCGCGCTGCTTCATACATGGCGGCGGTTCCCCCTATCACCCCCCCTGCCCTACCCTTCGCCCCCCCCCCGAAATGGGAGAGGGAGAGAGGGGAAGGTAGGGAAGCAGGAGGTGAGGTAGGGATGAACACTTCATGGTCACAACAGTCCAAGAGCAGCCTGTCCATGAACCACTGCAGTATATTAAGTGACCATAGCCTTAATTTCTTTCAAATTGATAACATTTCGTTACCCTTTACATTATTATCATAATATGCCTTATTCCATTTCTCCAAGAGATGCATCCTTAAAACTGACTGCTAGGGACATGCGTTAGTATCCGGTATATTTTTTTGTTCCAACTCAGTTTTAAAATTGAAAAGTATTTTTTGTAAATCAAAAAAGGAACACAAAATATACCGGATACTAACACATGATACTAGTAGTAAGAAGTCAGTTTTAAGGATGCATTCTCTTGGAGAAATGGAATAAGACATATTATGATAATAATGCAAGGGGGTAACGAAATGTTATCAATTTGAAAGAAATTAAGGCTATGGTCACTAAATATACTGCAGTGGTTCATAGACAGGCTGCTCTTGGCCTGCTGTAACCATGCTGTCAAAACCTAACTTCGGAAAGCTGTTGTACCAGACCCTTATGATGATATGGTGCACCGAGAACTGATGCTCAGTCATAAGGCTTTCGCCGAAGACCTTGCGTACCACAGCCAAGAATGCACCAGTATCATCAGGTCTGTACGTAGCTAACAAATCTTAGTTGTTAACGATACAAACATGACGAATAAACGCATACACACATGCAAACACAAACAAACACACACATAACGACTAGCTTATACTTAATTAGTGTACGTTGGGGTTCTATTCGACTGGAAGACGAGGTTCGTTGATTCTTCGCATAACGCATACAGGATCGTGTCTTCAGCCACGGGATCGCTGAAGGTTAGTTTAATCTTAGTACAACCACTTGAGTTCGACGCAGTTAAATCCGCTATCCAGATCGTGTAGCCACCAGGATAATCGTTGTAGCTTATATCGATATTGCGGTTAATAAAACCTAGTCCTCTGAACATCAAGAAATAAGCAAATGCAAAATCGTTGTCGGCAAATTTCGAATGAAGACCTTCGGTGGTGAAAACAGGAGTCTCGTTTTTATAAAGCGAAAAATTTGACACATTATTGTGGACAAATTCGAACGGGTTCAATGTGATGTCAGTTCCATCGGCAGCACCCTTCTTTACCATAAACACATAAACTCTTTTAGGCATGCTACTTGCTGGTATAAGTGTCCATTGATGACTGGTATCATTCTTACGAATGACATGTTCATAAAGGGTGTGTCTGAGTGTAGGAATTATGAAACGGTTTGCAGAAAGTAATTTATTCTGTTCAGAAAGTGCGCTGCTAGTTGGTTTTATGAAGTTACAAAATAGCTGAATTTTATCAATTTGAATTGTATAAGATTTACCTTTTTCCCCAATAAGACAAAAATTATGAGGTTGTCGTGACAATTTTACTTGAATTTCAGAGTCCGAGGGTAGAGAGCGCATGGAGTTAAAAATTGAATTCAGCGGCTTAACGTACAAGTTGACTGTTTGGGACGCCTCAATGTAAGCCATTCTTTGACTCATCCCAACATTTGAGACAAAGTCGTTAAAACTGTAAGCAGTATCTTTGAAAAACAAGGACGATTGCAACACCGTTTCCTTAATACCTTTTTCAAGGTTCGTTAAAGCTAAGACGTAATTCATATAAGCAAAATTAGAAGCATCTGGAGTAACCTTAATGTTGTTAATTGAAACCTCAATGTCTGAAAATAAAGAATTTCCAAACAAGTTGCAAGGAGCAACCTTTTCGTCACCTTTGATTGGATTCAACTTATCATCAAGAACCTTTGCGTCAACTAGAAGAAAAATGGAATTTAACTCAACACACCAATTAGGATCTTTCTCAAGTCGAAACGTTAAAGTCGAAGTATTTGAATTTGGAAGCCCCGACATAATTGTGAATTCTTTCAACGTGCTTTCTTCAATAACATCTTGGACAAGTGGAGATTGACCCCAGGCTAAACTATCAACGTTGCAGATCTGGGAAGTCAATCGAGTTGCATTAACAGATGACGACATATTAGCAAAGTGATAAAAGAATAGTAATTTTCTTATTTATATTACATAAAACGTTAAAATAAATTATTTTCTGGTACGCTTAGTTTTTCCTTTTACGGTTCGACGGGCTTTTTTTGTCCGTCGTTTAACAAGTTTTGGTTTGGCAACAACATTAGGCTTCTTTTTGCGCCTGCGACGCTTTTGCAAACGAGCAGCGCCAACTTTACCGCCGCCGAACTTTATTGGAATACAAGCTTGACGGTATTTAGCCATGTTATACAAACCAGGAGCAGAAAACATACTAAGTTTGAAATCAAATAAGTAAGTTACTTATATCTACGTTGACTTAATAATAATTAAATTACACGTGCCCGCTTGGGGGGAGTAGGAATGGGTGACTGTTCGTTCGGTTTTGCAACTTTGACCAACTCCTGAGTGTAAAAATTACGGTTCAATATTTCACCCATGCTATTTGCAAGGCGATATGTAGTAGGATTTGTATGAAGTATCTGACTTACAGTGTAAACTTCATTAGTGAAGGTAGGATCATGACCACGAGTGAAAGGTGTCTTTTTTATCTGAACGCGAACATGATCGCCAACGTTAAATTTTTGGGTTGACTTATTCGCCTTCTTATCAAAAAACATAGTCCGATAAATTTCACCTTGATTTTCGGGGGTGACTTGAGCTGGCGATATGCCTCCAAGAACTCGCATTTTTCGGTGGTTCAAACCATTTACTATTTTATCCAAATTGTTAATATACCTCCATGAACGATTACTCTTGCAAAATTTATAAATTACACTTTTTAAGCTCCGAATTGTTCGCTCGCTTTGAGAACTTTTAATATTAGGGTCAGTTGTAAAAAATACTGAAACATTTTCATTTTTAAAGAATTCTAAAACAACTTTGTTTTTAAATTCTACACCGTTATCTAAATTTACAGCATCAGGTTTTCGACCTGTTGCAAATATAGAAGCAAACGCTTCCTTTACTCCAAGGGCAGCTTTTGACTTTAGAGGCCTACACCATAGAAATCTAGAAAATTCATCAACACAAACTAACACAAAAGCAACTTTTGAATTATAATTTTTCAAAATACTCATGTCCATTAAATCACAAGACCAGCATGAATCGAGGCTGGCCACGATTTTTCGCCTTGGAAATTTTCTAACGGCTTTTCTTGTTCGTGTGTACAAGGACTGAGAAGCAAGCCAATTAGCTACTTGCGATTTCGTGATCGTTCTATCGTGTTGTCTGGCAGCTTTATACAAACGATCAACGCCTGCAAAAGCAGCTCCTGATTCAGGTGAATACCAAAGAGAACTAAGTAATTTTGAATGAGACATTAGTGAATTTTTTACAACTAAGACATCAACTTTATTAAATACAATTGGGAATAATAATTGTTTATCAATTAATTTTTCGCAAGTTATCAACAACTTTCTGTAGCGCAGTTATCGCATCATATACTTCATCAATGTTTAGAGAAATTCCTCTAGTGGGCTTAACCAATACTTCACCTTTCTCGTTTCGTAAATATTGTGTTTTCGACAAATCCATTACTGGCAGGAAAAACCGAATGTCGACCAGATTGCCACCGAAACTGTTGTTGACAAAAACGGGTCGGACAACCTTCACTCCCCGTCTGCGCTTGAGTTCGCTGGGTGAACTTATTACAATGTAATTTTCTGGAAGAGCGTATTCCATATCCCCGTTTTCACGTAAGTTACCTGTCAGTAAGGATGTACTAGGATTGCGTTTCTCTTGAAAATCACTTGGTTGAAATTCAGTGATCACTTCGTCCTCCAATCTAGGCATCTTCGGTGACACATTGGACTTTTGTCGAGCATCAGAACTTGGCTTTTGTCGTTTCTCTGCCATTTTCGCAAATTCAAACTGTGATATTAGCGTTGTGAACACCGCTTATATAGCCCAAGATTCATTAGAATAATTTGTGCTCACTCGTAAAAATTATATATTTGTGTACAAGGTATTGTTAATTTTTTGTTACTGATAGTTATACAAAGCTTAGCTGTATTATGAACGTAACCAAAATCTTTTTTAAGCTATAGGTAACACATCATTTAATTTACTAATTACGATTTAGTCACAAAACAAAAGTCTGAATTAAAAATTTTCACAAAAAGTACGTACTAAATATTATTCATTGTTCATTTTGAAGTGAATATGTGCCGAAGCCTAATTAAAACTGTTTGCTTGAAGAATAAATTATAAAATTACAGAATTTTATACGAATTACATAAATTATTATAACGAAACTCGGGCTATATAAGCAGCGTCAGCGGACTGCAATCATCAGTTTGAAATGGATTCAGAGAAGCAATCTGACAGCGGAGAACGTCAACCAAAGCGAAAACGAACTGAAGAAGCTGGCCAAAATACCAATGTGTTTCCGTATTTTACAATAACTACCGTTGAGGAACGCTCAAGCAAGAAGTTTCACACAAAGATCTATGACTACACGGTAACTTTTAAAAATTTAGGTCACTTCGACATGGTAAAGCTGAACGAGCAGCTGTACAGAATTCTCAGCGATGTATTTTCATACATAACACAAAACATCAAAGGGCATGATTACTTTCGAATAGTTATTCAAAGTCCTAGTCTAGAGTATCCAATAAGCATCCCATATATCAAAATGGATGATTTTTCGTTGGAAATTGTGTTGGATAAAATAGAATCCACGCTCAATTCGAACGAAAGTTTATTCTTGGACAAAGGATTAAAAATGAACATAATCCACACCGAGTTTCCAAGAACTGGTTCTGGAAAACGACGGAACCCTAGTGACTACGAAAATTTTGAAACTTATCTTAAACATAAACGAAGTATAGTCCAAATCCCTGCGAAAAATAATTGCCTTGGTGTCGCTATTCTCTTAGGAATATTTCTTATTAATAACTCTAATGCAGGAAGAACCACAAAATTTTTACGATCGCTTCTGTCATCTGAAGGAGCAATCACGGTCAAAAATCTCTACAACGACTGTGATGTGGCCTACGACAAGCCTTGTGGTATTCCTGAGCTAATAAAGTTTCAGCAAAATTTACCCGGTTACAGGCTGATTGTCTTTGATGGTTTAAAATCGGTCATCTTTCAAGGAAACGTCATCGAAGGATGCAAGCCTCTTTATCTTCTGCTACATAACGCACATTATGACTTAATAAGATCTATTACAGGATTTGTTCAGAGCAAAAACTTTTGCCAGCTATGCATTAAACCATTTGATGGTTTGCATAAATGTACTGCAGCCTGTCCACTGTGTCACAGAAATACATGCAAAAATAAGTCTTCAGATCCGAGACCGTCATCTTGCGTAACATGTGGAATGGTACTACAATCAAATTTGTGTATTAGTAATCACGTAAATACTGATTGCAAAAAATTCACAAAATGCAATGAGTGCAGTAAAACGATTCTGAAACAAAAAACTCATCACTGTAAACAGTATTACTGTTCTACCTGCAGAACTTGGGGGCACCCTGCTAACCACAAATGCTATATGCAGGTGGTTAAGTTGGCCAGAAGAAAAGATAACATCTACATTTACTTTGACATCGAGTCAATGACTGATGAAGAAACCGGGAAACACATGCCAAACTTGGTTGTCGCAAAGGAGGAGGACCAGAAAGAAATTATTTTCAGAGGCGAGCTATGCATCAACGATTTTATGACGTATCTATTATCGAAGGGCAAGGCATTGCCACATCACGAGTTAATAGTGATCGCTCATTACCTGTCGGGATACGATTCTTATTTCATACTAAACTGGTTATACAAAGAAGGAATTCTACCGAAGAATGTTATCATTAAAGGAACAAAGTTTATGCTTTTAGCGCTTGGTAAAAATATTAAATTCTTGGATAGCTATAACTTTCTAGCCTGTTCCCTTCGAAGTCTTCCTAAGAGCTTCAGTTTTTCGACTCGACTTTGCAAAGGTTGGTTTCCCCACGCTTTAAATACAAGGAGTATGCAAAGCTACAAGGGTAGCTTTCCTGAAAAGGCTTCTTTCGAGCCAGATAGAATGGATGTCGAAACCCGTCAACAATTTGATCAGTGGTGGGAAAACGAAAAAATTACGTTCAAAGGTAAACTATACAGCTTGCAGGAATCATTAGAAGCGTACTGTATTGACGACGTTTTGGTTTTGGAAATGGCATGCAAAAAATTTAGAGATATGTTCTTCGAAACCAGTCAGGTTGAAGTATTTTCAAATAGCTGTACGATCGCATCAGCGGTATCACTTGTATTTCGTAAAAATTACTTAAAAGAAAATACACTGGCAGTGATTGGATCGACTAATCCTGATAAACTACGACGACATTCAAAACAATGCGAGCAATGGTTAGCATATGTATCTCACAACGAGAAACTTCAAATCCAGTCGGCAAAACGAGGGGGTGAGAAGAAAATTGGAAAATATTTTGTCGATGGATTTTGCGAAGACAGCAATACAGTTTTCGAATTCTTGGGGTGTTATATTCATGGGTGTAATAAATGTTATGATGGTAATCTATATAACACATTTTTGCATAAGCGAATGAACGTCATACACCAAGCAACAGTGGATCGGTTCAATTATATTAAAAAGGCAGGCTTCAAGGTAATAGCCATTTGGTCGCATGAATGGGAAGATATGATCCATAAAGACGCAGCTATCACAGGTTTTTTGCAAACTCATGACATGGATCGAGAGGTACTTGATGTTCGGTCGTGCTTGCGCGGAGGCAGGGTAAGTACTATGGTTGCTGCGTATAAGGTGAAAGGTAACGAAAAAATTTTCTACAAAGATGTAAACTCGTTGTATCCTTACATATTAAAAACCAAAGAAATGCCGATTAAATTTCCGAAAATTATCACTGAAAATTTCGAACCAATTGAAAACTATTTCGGCTTGGTGTACTGCAAAGTTTTACCTCCGAGTACTGCAATCTTTGGCGTGCTCCCCTATTCAGACAATTCAGGAAAACTAATATTTCCTCTC
The DNA here is from genome assembly GCA_030248215.1 of Enoplolaimus lenunculus. NCBI lineage: Eukaryota > Metazoa > Nematoda > Enoplea > Enoplida > Thoracostomopsidae > Enoplolaimus > Enoplolaimus lenunculus. Next base: position 1,826 of record JASANG010000594.1, on the reverse strand, counting down.
TGTCATCAATGTGCAATTGATTTCAACAATCAACCATGTTGTCATGAGGATGAAAAACGGTGTCTCAAAGGAGTGTGGACTCATTTTGAGCTGAATTTCTCATTTAACCGTGGATACAAACTAATAGATTTATACGAAGTATGGCATTTTGAAGAACATTCCTCAGAAGTATTTAAAGGATACATAAATAATTATTTGAAACTGAAAACTGAGGCATCAGGATTCCCATCAAGTTGTGGATCCAACGAGGAAAGACAAAGCTATGTCGAAAAATGGCAGAAAGTCGAAGGAATCACACTTGATCAAAACAACGTGAATAAAAATCCTGGCATACGTTCAATCTCTAAACTTGCTCTCAATAGTCTATGGGGAAAGTTTGGCCAAAACATGAACTATGGAAAATCAAAATATGTCAACAGTTACGAAGATCTTATTAAATTTTTGGCAAATCCAAAATATCAAATTGACGATGTATGCATGGCTGGACAAAGCATGATGTTGATAAACTACAAGTTAAAGAAAGAAACAGAGATTCCAGCTCCGTTTTCAAATCTACCAATCGCATGCTTCACGACATCGCATGCTAGACTTCATTTGTTATCATTAATGGAAAAGGTATGTTTAACGAATATATATTTCGAATACTTAAACATATTCATTATTTTTAATTATTAATTTATAAAATTATGTTAGCAGCAGTTTGATATAAATTTTATTTCAGGTAGGCACCAACCTGCTCTACTGTGACACCGATAGTCTTGTTTACGTGAGCGAGACAGATGGATCCGAACTGCCTGAGTCTATATTTCTTGGCGATCTCAAGAACGAACTCGAAGGCAGCTTTAGCCCTCAAGCACACATATCAGAATTTTACTGCACCGGTGCGAAAAGTTATTGTTACAAAGTAGTCGATGGACTTCAAGTAACTAGTGTGTTCAAAATTAAAGGGTTTGCTCTCACTTGTGAGAACCGTGCAGTCGTAACTGAAGATGCATTCAAAAGTCTCATTGAAAATCCTGCCAATCATCTTTTCCTCAGCAGCTTCACAATTCGACGAATTAAAGACAGTGCTGAAGTTTTCAGCACAAACACTCCGAAAAAACTCAAATTCACGCTTAACAAGCGCTTGCTATGTAAAGATTTGACCACTCGATGCATCGGTGATAAGCTTGTCACCATGGACAAGCTTATCGACTTCAACATTGAATGATACATATAAGCCAGCTAAAACGAGAGTGTACATAATTTGTACCACTCTCAGAATCAACTGCTTTACGCAAGCAGGGGTTTTAACCACTAATGCATAACTACTAATTAATTTTTTCAAAGTCTTTCATGCCACTGTCAACGGTTTCGTTTGTGACATTAAATTGAATTGCTAATCATCGGTGTATTTTAAGCATGCATGTTACAAATTGAACAATGCAATGCTTATGCGAAGCCTCATTATCCATCTTACATATAGTATAGTTTATTCAAAGTATTAGACTAAACGTACCACTAAATTATCCTTCAAGCGAAATACAACGCACTTAACTAACCGTTATTTTTCTTCACAACTTTTGCCGCAGCCTTCGAATCATCTGAATCCAAGTTGATCGTTGTCAAAACAACACCGCGCCGCTTTCGGCTTGACGTGCTGCGCCGACAGCCGCTGTCAGACGGTTTCAATGTTTGATCATTACCGTTGCTCACCAAAGCTGCAAAAATCAAACAAAATAAATCACGGTCACAAAAGAATCAAATCATACCAAACTCTAAAAAATAAAATATAGAAGTATGCAAACATAAATATTCAACGCTTCAACAGTAAGTTCTGATTTTTA
>JASANG010001956.1:0-95649 GCA_030248215.1 Enoplolaimus lenunculus | reverse complement strand
AAGGGCCCCTCCAAGCTCGGCCAAAACAAACTCCGCTCGAAAAATTCCCTTATGTTGAACCCCTCTCGAACTCCTCTGGTTTGAAAACATAACTGTAAAATGGGAAAAACAAATACGGGGGTTAGCGTTAGAGCCACCTCTAAGCTTCAAAAAACCTATAAATGCTTAAAGTCTAAAACTCAATTTTTATGTCGGTATATTTCTAAAAAGCCCCTCATCCACTCTTCAAATCTACCCAGATTATTTGGCTGGTGAAATGCCAGATATAGTTTGAATTAGACCATCCACTTAACGAACTAGATTTCATCTGCGTTATAGTAAATATACTGCATGAAATGAAGACTGGTCGTGTACGGACAACTTCGATTTTCCAGTGATTTGTGATAAATATTAAATGTAAGATAAAATAATATGTCATTTATCGATGTTTAATTTTGCTTTGACTTTCTGATATTTACGTCGTGCAAGTTGTTTCTAATCCGTAGATGCCATTAAAATATTAAATGGCACATTATGTATTCGAGTTAAAATTTTATCTTATGTTCCGTGCACTAAAGCAAACCTCGTAGATGCTACGTATATGAAATTGAATTGCAATGCCTGATTACGGGTATTAAATGGTTTGTGCGTTTCGTTTCAAGATATTGTCGCTAATGTGCGTCTAAATAATAATTACAGGGGTTTGTAGCAAAGTTTGCGCAACTTAACCTAAATTATGCATGTATATATTGTGTATATACGCGTGCGATGATTGTGAAATCATTTTCTTTATTTAAAATAGGTAGTGGATGAAAAAAAGATGGCATAGGAAAGGGTGTATGCTCAGTTTTAAAAATGCACAGATCTTAAATATCATGCTGTTTCTCTGACTCAAGTAGTAATTGAAATTAGGGATAAACAGCAGCAATCGGCAAATGTTAATCATTATTTTGTTTGCATTCAAAACTTTTCTGCGCTAGCTCACATAAGTCAAAGTAAAAAATAAGGAAATTTATGTCGTGTGATTAGTTTTGCACCGTAGATACAAGCGCCTGCTTTTCTATCTGATTTTTCCCGCACTAACAAGATATTAGAAACGTTCGCGGCCAGGATTTTACCCGGGACCGGAACCGGGACCGGAGCTGGGGCCAGCAAAATACACTAAACTTTATATTTTATGTACTTTTTGCGTAAGCAATAAACATGTACCTGGGAGCACGGTACTGCTTTTGTCATATCGCGTCACGCGATATTTTGTTGATACTCCCATGGTGTAAGTTAGTGTTAATGCATTTGCTATTTGCCATATCGTGTCATGCGACATTTGGCCTGTGGCAATGTAATAAACTTACTGTGCTACGTTCGGATTCTGGCTAAATTGTGCCACGGACATTGTTTTTCTGGTACCGTCCATGGTACCGTATGGCCACGGCTCTGGTAACCTCTGGCCCTGGCCCCTAGACGTCTCTGCAGCAAGATATTATGTTTTTCAATTCTAATTTGCGGTTTCGACAACCCGAAAGTCTTATAGATGCGCAGAAGTTAACATATGTTTTAGTGTCTCTAGATAACGTATTCCCGCGTTCGCGGATATAAAAGGTCGAAACTCAGTTGAAATTTTGAAAAGTCATGCCGAAATGTGACTCAAATTTTGAATCATTTGCTATTAGCGATTTTCATTTAGAAGGAAAGGAAACAATGTATTTCAAAATTTGATCTGAAAATCTGAAATTTTGTTTACATGCACCAATAACGGGTTATGTGTCCGTAATTCATGCATTGGTTAGCAGTATAAAGAGTTTTGAATTCGATGAACAATCGTTTAGTTGTTCTTGCTCCGAGCAAATCTTTACAACGCATGCTGTCATATTTGTATGGTCAATAACTTTATTTAAAATTTCTCTTATACTAAAATACCGCATTCGTTAAGAATTACATTTACGAAGTAAGTTTACATACGTCGTGTATTAATTTTTCTTCTCGAAAATTTCGGTTAACAGTGTCGTGTGTTTTAGTTTTGGGGCAATGCGTTTCGTGTGTTCATTTTGATCATTTGTTCTTGTTACAACCATGTCGCAGGTGTATTACTTTGGCTCTACTAACAGAGTAACAGATTCGAGCTTAAGCGAGACACCGAAAATAAGATTAACAAGGGTTAGTTTATTGAAATTGCTCTGACGATTATTTTTTGAATTTTTGACTGTATTTTGGAAATCACGTCTTGCAACATTAATGTGAATAAAATACATTAACGTGGTTTCTTAACGACAGAACGGATTAATTTTGATCCTTCAAGTTTAAAAAAATTGAATAACGTGATTTATTTCAGGTAGTGCTTAAACCTGCCAACTAAAATTTCAGTTCCTTTATGTGGTTTGGTTTGGACCATAAAGTGTGTCGTGCTAGTTAAGTTACGTAACTGTTTGACAATAGAAATAACACTGTTTTGTTTTTAATTTTTAAGTTTGTTCGTTTTCTGCGCACGCAATGTTTTTTTGGATTTATTGTTGAGAAAGAGGGGCAGAGGCAAAATTACGGTTTTGATCTTACTTGTAATTTTAGTGGTTTTTCAATAATACAAAGAGGACTAGCGACTCGTGCTACCATTAGTATGATGAGTGTTGATCGACTTGAACTAAAAACATTATATATTTTCTGATAGTACAAGGCTACTTGATGGCTATGCATAGCCGTTCTTTTTGCATTACATATATATGCCCGGTTTTAGTTTCAACCGCCCATTTGAACAACTTATGTTCCATATTAAAACGATCAATGATCAGTTATTCACTATGCAGATTCGCTATACATGTACTGCAGGATGCAACCGGAATTCCGGTTCCAACAATTTTGACCTTCCGGTTCCGGTGCATTTTTTACCGGAATTGAAAGTTCCGCTATTAAATTTTGATAGGTGGAAATTAAGAAATTTTACTAAGAATAACGACATTAAGCAGATTTCATTCGTATAGTATATAAACCTTGGCAATCGCGGAAAATAAAACATCGGAGGTAAATTTATTGTGCTTCCACGTACGTATTACGAAAATCTAACATACAGAAGATAAACTGAATACCTACCTATTTCCAGCTAGGGTTATTTCACCAATATATAATGATACAGAAAACACAATTAAAATGATTATTTCGGTGGCATATATTTTTAATTTTCCGCTTCCGTTTTCGGTAATTTATTCAAATCCCGGTTCCGTTGAATTGTACTTCCTGTTGCACCCTGATGCAGTGTCATTCTGTTCCGGGAATTGTCTACTTTAAGTTTTAGCGCATATTTTTGTGTTATTTAAATCTAATATGTTAGTCTAATGTTCGCTGTGGTGCGTTTTCGACTAACCTATTTTTTGTTACCTATGTATACGCAGTACATTCTAGTCTTGTTCTTTCAGTATCAACCGCGTATGTCGTCGTTAAATAGAACAAATACCAATAACAGCAACAGTAAATTTGATGGAATTTTGGACGCAATCGGTTTCGACGACGATTCTTCTGATGACGAATCAAGTGTTGAAGAATATGAGGAATGTGATTGTGTGGATTTGGTTCGTGTGAAAGCAGGTGTGTTCAGGATAGACTTTCCTTGGGGCCAGTACCAACCGGAACCAAGTTAGAACACTGTATAGATAACTGTTAACATAAGGCAAAAACGCTTAAGTGACAATTTATTCACTTTTGTATTGATCTACGCAAGTCGTGCTATTTACGTATTGAGTGTAGCAGAAGCAGATACACTTAAAGTGTCTTGCGTGGGTTTGCTGTAAATGGCATTATTATACTGTTGCACATACGCACCTGACTGGGGCCCCGTCATCGAGGCAAACGCTTAATTACTGGAACCTAATAGTGGCCAATTTTTAAATTCAATCTTTACCTGACTCTTTATATCTTGAGCTGAATAAGCATCAGTAGTTTCGTTCATTTAAAAAGTTCATACGACTTGGGTACATTCGTTTTTTACGTTACAGTATGTGATATAAAACATTGTTTCGACTCAGCATTTCAATTTTCAATAAAAACTAGTCAAAATACAATTGTTACATAGTTTTTTGACAACAGCGAGTAAAAGAACCCAAAACCACTGTTTTCTTTTTCAAAATTCGAAGTGGTTATTTGTTGGTTTTTGAATTTTAAAAGATTTTTTGAAAAATTGTGGTGTTTTTGGGTACATACGTTTCAAAAAGGGACAATACAGAGTGGCACGTAATGGTTTGGGCATTAGTGCTTGGTGGTTGTACCACCAGTACCCCTTGGTTTGACACCCCTATGATGAAAGCGTTTTTTGCTTTTAGTTGTTTTGTTTTAACTGTAGGATTAAAACCCGCCCGCTCTTTAGGGCGTATATAGTCTTGGCTCGGCAACGCTTGACTCTGGCCTGCTGAACGCTACTTCAGCTCCAAAATGAGCATGAATAAGCCTAAAAATAATCCTCATATTATATTCATGTTTGTCTTTGCTGATATATTCATGCCACATGGTTGTCTTTTGTACTTCAAGAGATTTTGTTCAATACATCTTTTTTGTGAATACAGTCTATTCAATGACTTTCTAGTGTAAAAGCTTGCAAGTCACCAAGCGTAAGTTGTTTAAACTCAGTCTGTGAGTCAAAAGTTGCGTCAACGCACAGATTCGATTTACTTCCGCCCCCAGGACTAATACTTTAGGCCCAGATCCCGGGTCTCGGGCCTAACTATTGGGCGCAAACCGGGCCCGGAAGGTTCCAAGACCTTGCAGTGATATCAAACTTTGTCATAACACAACGTACTTATTTTAAGCAAATTTCTGTGTAAAACACTATGGGCTTGGCTTGGTGAAAAAATTGCGACACAGGAAATGCAGTATTAGTTTAAATATATTACGCGTATATACTGACAGTATTTTGTTTTTGGTTCGGTGAGTCATTCGTTCGATTCCTAGCCGACAGCCAGGAGTAAAAACAGTAGCAAAACTTTCAGAGAAAGAAATCTAGCGAGCGAAGTGAGCGAGCAGCCAGACGTGTTTTTCTATTTAATCTAAATTTTAGGTTCTACTGCAATGGATAAATCCATAGTAGATCTGAGTGTGTTTTCCGCAGGTTATTTGAAAATAAAGTGGATGAAGACTCCTTTTTCACCCAAAAAACCATGTTGGAATCCCCTGTTGTTTTTGAGATGCTTTAGTAGAGATGCTTTGGAAACGTAAAGAGATGCACGAGTGAGTCTTTGGCTCAGGGTTTCATGGTCATCAATTTTGTAACGTAGTAGTAGGAAAATGAGGGTTTCAGGACAAGAATCCATGGTTGGCGCTGCGCCAACAACAAATTAACCAGTCCCAATTTTGGCCAAACGTAGGCAACTCAACGGTGGCATCTTGCAAGTTAGTCTTGGAACCGATCCAACTGATCAATAATGCCCTAAGCTGTGTTTGTAAACAAATCCAGCTGATTAAAGAGCGCACATTATAAAAACTACACGCTGTTTAAAAATATGCTCTAGCGACAACTGAGTTCTTTGGTTCCGCTGACTCCTGGTACAATCCGTCCATTTTATGTGCCTGTATAATTGTTTATTATTTTACAGTAGAACAGGAAAAATACAATACCCATTACAACTTTTGCATGTACACCTCATTTTACATGTATATGTTATCTATCAAGCTGAATAAAGTGTCAGGTGGTTTTTCAATTTTCGTAATGCAAAAGTGTAAAAATATTTTTGTCTACGTATCGTGTAATTTCGAATGTATAAAAGCATGCAATAATCCGTACTATATTTCAAATCTTTAATTTGATTTTGTTCATCCTACATTTCTTTGCTCAATTTTAAACTTGAATTTGTTCCAAGTGAAATAACTAACACGTGCTAGAATTTAAAAATTTGAATTTTTAAAATTGCGCAACAATAGTTATTTAAACATTTTAGTAAGGTTTCCAATCATATGCGCAAGAGTTTGCCCCAATGCCTCCACTAAGTTTGTAATTGAGCCATTGCCACTTTTAATACAGAGCACCGTGAATTCTGTTCCCATGCGCACTGCAGTTAAAAAGTCTGTCATAAGCAGATGTTGTGCACAAAATGTTGGCATCGATTGCATTTATCAATAAAGCCAACTAGACGAGTTACGGTCCGGATTTTTAAATTCCATGGCGCATTTAAATAAAGTCATATATGGGCTGCATATTTCTTAGTGATAATCAATTGCTGCTTTTCGAAACTTTGCGTATGTCGCAAAAATGAACTTTTTATTGTTAATCGCAGTTTTGACGTTTACATCTTTGAATTCTGTGCTGTGTTGCAACGCGTCGGATAGTGAGTTTGATGCATTTCTGGCCAAGTTCAAAGAGCTGACTAAAATCTCAAACGCGCACAAATATGTCTGTGTATCCAATAACTGAATGCGTCGAGAGGCAGATGAGCTTGGTAAATCATGCACAAGATACCGGATACGTTCGATTGAAGTAATTGCTAACTGCTCTTTTATCGCGTTGCGGTTGGCTTCTAGATCTTTAAGAGCGTTAAAAACCAATAGTTTTCAAATTTCCTAGGTTCGTTCTGCAATCATTGAACGCGGTGTGCTGACGTTCGCAGTCAGATTTCAAGCGTTTTGCCACTGAATCTGCAGAAGTAGCGACTGAAACAATAGTTATTCCATGCACGGCGAGTATATTTTAAGATTGATTTTACCGGGCAATTTAAAAATGCTTATGCAAGTGGATCCCTCTCAACTTTGCCAAGTAAAATCGTGGATTAGTTACAAGTTTGCTAGCGTGCGAATCAAAAAGTCCCATTAAAACAAATAAGGCTGGTTCTTCGCAGCCGTGGAACTGTCCTTTCAGTCATGTCCCGGTTGTAATCACAAACAACGTTTCGCAATCGTTTTACAAAGTTTGCAGCGTCGTTCGTTCTGTTCTCCTTTGTTGTTATCGGGAATCCCTTTTGCAAAGGTTTTATAAATTCAAACCTGTATGTCGGTGTACTAGGTACACTTTCGGTGTCCAACTTTGCTATACATTGGTCATGCATAACGAGTTTTCAGGCCGCGGCTAAGTTTTCGCTGGCCAGAGGAATTGTGCTGAACGTATTAATCGGGAAGATAAGGGCGGTGAATAGTAAATGTTCAAGGTATGCCAAAATTAATTTCTGTAGTTCAGGTCCCCGCTCAATAAAAGTGGCAGAAAACCTGTCCAATAATTGCGTTGTGTGTTATTGGTAACACTGAGCGGAAGTTGAATTAGTGTAACGAAATACACACGATTGCGATCAGTTGTTGTGTCTTTCACTCGTGCCATTTTGCTAATTACTTCAGAAAAATTAAATTCAATCTCTATTACGTAAAGCTTTAAACAATATTGGTAGTAAAGCGCAAAAAGTCAACCACAACAGCTGCTATGTCACACGATTCAGAACAAAGGTAAGTGAGACTGTGACACTATCAACATTCGTATAAATACATGGGCGAAGTTAACCTTTAAAATGGCAGCGCAATATATTGTATCAGTTGTATCTTAGCACCCGACTAATAATACGTCATTGAGTCGTGCACCAGTTGTTGCGTAGGTGTTTGCTACAATGGTTGTTTTGTAACTGTGCCCGATAGGCATTCTCTTTTACATTCTGTATGCTGCGCTTGTTTAATATTGTGCGCAACACACCAATTGTCACAGTTGGGGCGCTTCCAATTGTTCCAATAGGTAACAACACAGCTGCTAAACAAATCTATCATGTATTGTCTCAGTTGCACGACCCAATTGTTACACACAGCAACTACTATGCATATGCTTTGTCGCAGTTGTACCTTCAACTGTTCCAGGAGCTATTGCATTGATGTGTTTCATATTGCATGGTAAATATAAACTATTCAATTGTATTGTACATTTGTCTCAGATGGGCAAGGTCCAATTGTTCCAGCAACAAGTGTACAGCTACAAATTTTGTATTTATTACGCGCAGTTGCTTACACTGTCACATATACTTGACTCAATTGTTACAATAGTTAGTACCTTCAACTGTTTCAGCCTCTATTACACTGAGGTATTTGAACATTGCATTACAACTGCAAACTGTTCTGCTGTGTTGTATGTTTGTCACAGTTGGGTAAGGTCCAATTGTTCCAGCTGCAAGCGTACAGCTACAAATTTTGTACTTATTACACGCAATTCAGTCAATACGTGTCACTAAATTTTCTAGTTCATGGCACACACACAAGATTCTCGGAGCAGAACTGTGTATGTAAAATAGTACAAGTTTTGAATTATGACACAAACAACTCAATTATCACTGTATTCTAAATGTAATTTGCATAGGATCCAGTAACTTGCAATGTCACTGCTGAAAAGCAACCAGCCATGCTAAGCACAGCTAGTGTTATACTTTTGGGGCGCACACGGTTAGAAATCGGCACGGTTAAAATTTGAAATATTTTCTTAAAAGTTAGTTTCAGTGCTGGATTATAAATCATTTGTGACAATTTCTGTTTTGATGCTAAATTGATTCGCAGCAAAAGTAGTTATTTGCGGCATTTTACGGATAGTTGAACTATGCCTAAAAGCGGAATTTTGTAATGACAATTTGCACCTATGTTTCAAAGATACACAGCCAGCGGCTTACATGTGCAAAATGTCATGTGTACACGTGTTAGTCTGATGCATGCGTAAATAGGTCATTCATGTTTAGCGGGAAATCACACGTGTAAATATTGTTCTGTATGCACATGTTATGCCTTCGCTGCTGCGTGTATTACACCTACAAACATTTGGAATTTTGTTTACTGTAAAAACAGTTTTGCAACATGAGTGCAGCACAAACAGATACGATATACAATACAAAAAACGCAAGAATGTGTTTACAAATGATGATGCGTCTGGAACTGGCAAATCAGCTGGGGTACTCCAGGTAAACAATTTCAGTCCATTCAGTTTGTTTTCATGCCTAGTTTTCGATACAAGTAGACAAAATGTGACCTCCATTGAAACATTTTGAAAATACAGTTTTGTTTCTTAATGTAAATACAGAAAATAGTCCGCAATCGTGACCATATTTCAGAACGAGTCGAAACTATGGCGCGTTTGCAAATCAGGTACAGCGTTGTGCCAAACATATCTTCAGCGCCTGCCACAGGCTCTAACACAACCCGAGACAAGTCTTCAAAAGCTTACGATCGTGCTACAGTGCAACAAATCGCTCGCACACAGGAGACAGGCGTAGTATACACGGCGACGACAGAGGTTGCTGATGAGCATCCAAATTATAGACTTGCTAAACGCAAGTCGGCCGGTGTTGAAGGCAAACATTTGTACGAGTTCAATAAAAGCAAGTTGTCATGTTGCAATCTGGTGCGCCAACTAGCGATTCGACCGTGGCGTCAGTAATTGTGTCTCATCGCTACGACATTTACAATGGCGGCAAACAGAGTCTGACCGAGAAGTGTGGTTTTCCAATCAATCGGTGGAAAGATCTGCCACAATTTCAAACGGCAATTGGCGTTAAGCCAACTACTGTAACAGTTCGAAAATCTAATAATGATGATTTTATAGATATTGATGACGTGCTGTTTTAGTGTCCTTCAGCTATAATATAACTTGGCATTTCTGTTGTTTTGACGAAACTAAAAAATACAAGAGTATATAGTGAGACGAAAGCAATTTAGATAAAATCATTGTCACTAAATTAAGCTTGTGAAATTTTATATAAAGTTTTTCTGTGACCCGTCGCTTGGAAAAAGCTCTTGAGGTGCGTAAGTTTCATGTTTGACTTGATTCTTATTTTTTTGCCAGAATGTGTTTATTTCAATGAAGTAAATCGACATGGTGTGAACACAAACTTGTTGTGTTTATATTACAAAAGTAAATTTTGAATATGAATGGTTGTGCAAATTGCATTGCTCGATGCACTTGTCAGTACGTTTATTGTACGTATAACTTGGTTCAAAAATTTCGCTCGCAATCAAACACTTCTCTATAGTCGATTAATAACAGCTAATTAAATCACATGATTCAGCAGCGTGCTCGGGAGTCGTCCCATTTGTTTACGAACGCGGCGCAACGTGCGATGACAAGAAATATAGATTCAAGTTAACCATCGTAAATGCAAGCTTCCTCTCAGAACCTCAGGATTCAAAAGCACAGGCGAAGGCATCGGCGGCGAAAGCTGCACTTGATGTTCTAAGAAGTGTTGATCAAACAAGACGTGATTCGCAACAGACTTGGTGCCCCTGATCGCCAGAGAGTAGAAGAGGTTGACGAGTTGTGAGACGTGCTTCGCCAGCTTAGACGGCTTGCGCGCAGTCTATTCTGCAATGAACGAAATCTACTTGTACATGCATTGCGATTCTTTATAAATATTGCTTCTTGACTAATATAAATTTGTATTTGTTCCTGTACGCAAATGAAATAATTGTGATTATGGCGGTTATGACTAGTGTGTCTTGATCGAAACACTTATATGCTAACTTGTTCTGCTTTGAAATAAATTGTTTGAAGAATTTGTAAAATTAATCAAACGCAACCCGGGGCATCTTTAGAACATACTAACTTAAAATGTGTAAAGATTGCAATTCACTTACATCGTTTAACAAATGTTGAAGACCATAGACAAGTGTTGCAACTCCATCGCATAGCAGATATCGCTTGTCATCAAACGCGCAGAGGCTAAGCTCATTGACTTCCATGGTGAAAATTTTATGTTTCTCGTTTCGTATAACCAACATTTCGTGCCTAATAAAGGTTGCATTTGCTAACGTTGCCCTGTAGTCATCATGAGAAATGTGATGTTTTACTACAGCTTTGCACACACCTTTCGCGCGGGTTTTTGAAAAATTGTCGCATAGCAAACTGTACATTTTCGAACGCAATCCCGCAAATTCTTGTATCGGAATGCTATTTGTTTCATCTTTGAATTTTCCCATAACGTTTTTGTTTGTGGTGTCGTACAAAGAATGACTTTGTGGATAATCGCTAAAGTCAAATAGATGTGCGTTTTGTTTCAGAATACACCATAGTTCGTCACTTTCTATTTTGTATGTTAGTGAGTCCGTATCCGTGTAGAGCAAATGTATTTGTCTGAACATTCTTTTTATGCAGTTGTAATGATAATAGTACATCACATGTTTGGACAGTTCCAAAACGCTAAATCCAACGTAAATTGGTTTATTAAGAACAACGCGTGACTTTTTCATTAACACTGCAACAAGTCCATTGTCAAAAATCTCGCAGGTATCGAATATTGGACTTGCTGCTTATTTTCGAAATGCTTCTGGATCTGCAACCAACTTTACGTCGACATAGTTTCTCACATTTTCCATGCTTTTTTCCAAAAACGGAATTATTCAGCAACTTAAACAAGTCTTTTTGAAAAGCACTAGTCGCCAGTTTCTGTTGTTCCGTGTTGAAATCAATGTACGGTTTCATCCAAGTGGTCTGCCGAAATTGTATTGCTTGAATTTTCAACAGTCGCAAACCAAGACTCATGTAAAGTTGTAACGTTCTATAATGAACTACATATTTGATTGTGTTGTGCAGCGTTGGAATCAGTTTGGCTTGCCGCTGTGTTATTAGTCCAAGATTTCGTTTCAATTTGTAGTAGTACGGTGACAATAATTGATCGGTTACAACAAGCGTATCCGCCGCTAAAGGATAATCGTTGTGAATGCAGTTATCCATATGTTGCATCCGCAGATATAGCCTCTATATCGATGCCGTTTAACTCATTGTCTGGTACCCACTGAAATTCTGACGAAGGCATTGAGTGGCTCATACAAAACCCATACAAATTATTAGTATCGCAGCTTATTATGTAACTTGTGGGCCGACTTGAATCAAAGTTTCTACCTTCTGGGACGCTTTTATACTTGTGAACTTGGTCTGTCTCATGGAATTTAAACATGGTGACTCACTCGAAATATGTTACAGTTGAGTTGTCTTAGTTTGTTTAGATTAAATCTTGCCAATTTGTTGTTGGCGGTGTGCCAACAGTGGATTTTTGTCCTGAAACCCCCATTTTCCTACTACTAACGTAAATCTTCTGCCGTAGTGAAGGAACAGAACCGTTTATATTCTAGTCAATAGTCATGTAAGTGAATTTTTGAAAAAAATTTCGGTTTTCGCATAAAGTTCTGGATACTTTTGTTAAGAATGCAAACTGCCTTTTAAGTGTTGCGCCATACTCGCCGCGCCTCGCAGAACGCCGGCGCGCGGCGCGGCAAAAATTTAAAGCTTTAAGAAAAATCACCGTACGTTGCCGTGCGGCGATGCGTGGCGGCGCGAGGCTTTGTAAAGCATAGCGCAACCTTAACGGAACTGCACCGAAAGCAGATGTTTGTGCTTACAGATAAAATTCCGTATTCGACGGTATATGCAGATGTTGATGTGAAAAATCCGACATACTTTATACCATCAGATCAAGTAACAGCAAAAATCATTGGTGCTGAATTGGACCAGCAACGCCGCACACATCATTTGCTCAATCCATACATGTAAGTACTGTTTTGTTCCAATTAAGCAACACTGAACTTGAAAATTATAGTTTGCAAATCGGTGTTAAGGGTCTTTGTTCTGAACACAGTATAAGATAGAATTGAAAATTGTAACAGGAACAGCTGGATAAAATTGTAACCACATATGGAAAGCTTTATCAAAGTGAGTTTTAGTTGCCTGCTAAAATATGACTTGATAGTTTATTACCACGCACATTTTTCGAGTTTCGTTGAGAATTGGGACTTTAGTATTGGATGGTTTGTGGATTTAACCAAGGATTGATTAATAACCTTTTGTTTATGAAATTTGTCCTGATTTTAGATACACAATTGAACTATCGCATGGACCTTATACATGGGTTGTTGTTCGCCGGTATCACGATTTTCATCATCTACATCATGCGTTACGCCGATTTCGAATTGCAGAGAAACTTAAAAAGCCTTACAGAAAGTAAGTTTTTTGTTGATGGTGGTACTAATAAATAGTTCTAAATAGTTCGAGTAGATTTTATTCAAAAAATTAATATACAACCATAGTTATATTTTCAAATGCCAGGCTAGTTTTATAAGCTTATCTTTACACTGCTAGTGGTTCCTTAGCAATCATACGTATTTTGGTAGCTGAAATATTTTCGGAATCTAAGTATGCTGTTCACGCTATTGAGCTGTAATCGATGCACCGTGGCTGATTGTGCAGTATGAGTTTTGTTTATCTATGAATAAGCATTTTTCGCCACAGCCTGGTTAGTATATATTGAAGCAGTCTGTTTCATTAGTAGAAAACCGCTTTTGCCTGAATATTCATTAAGTATTAATGATGAGAAGCAATAAAAGAAAAACAGCGCTATAGTAAATGTAAAATGCAATGTGAAATAGGCGATTCGCAGACCGGGATTTGGCTGGAATCTCCCATTTGAAAGTCCCCATGTTCGCTCGAAAAATATCTCTCGTTTGAAATTACACTTATAAAAACGAAAATACAAAAACGTGGACTAGCGCAACCTCTAAGCTCCAAAATATGAAATTTAAGCAAAAATTGCTAAAAATTAACCAAATTTGGCGAAAACATTCAAATTTTTAGGCCCCGATTGTATCTCGAGGGATTTCTAAAAAGCCTCATCGCTCAGCAGCTCTCCCAGGCTGAACCCGGAAACACCTCATACAATATTCTTACTCGAAATTGGGCCAGCGCCGAAATGCCTGAAATGTATACATCAGCCCCAATTACAGAATTCTACTAAGCTTACAAATAGCAAATTTAAACAAAAATCTTGTTAAAATACAAAAACAAATGCGAATATTTTAAATATTTAGCTTCTGATAGCTTTCTAAACAGCGTTCACTCATACTCATAAAATCATCCCAAGTTGAACCCGGAGCACCTCCGAACTCCCCTGCTCAGGTTTGGACTTGCGAAATACCGGTGAATTATCTAGACTACGAAGACACTGGTCTGGTGTATTTATTATTTTATGCTATAGAATGATTCGATCTACAAACAGCACAATTGCTCCTGATTCAGCAAGAACAGTTCGCGAAATTTCTATTGAAACCAATGACCGTAGTTGTGATGATGGCGAAGATAAAAAGTCAAGTAGTAAATTGCAACGCAACGTTAGCAATAACAAAGATGCTTCTGCTGAATCAAATCATGAAAAGCACAAATCACGCCATAGAGGCATGCCGCCGTTGAGACATCGAGACGTGACGGTAATTTAACTTAAAACTCCCAGTCTTATCATTTCCAGAGTATTACTTAATTATATTATTCAAAGATACGATATTCTGTTTATAGCTAAGTTGTTCATAGAATATATCGATCGTATACATTGTATAATATTATGTCCTTTTTATGTGATGTATAGTGGAGACCGTCAGTTCGTCTGTTTACATCGACATTGGATAAAGCTCGAGTCACGTACGATAACGTATGGTGACAGACGGCGCCGTACGGGTGACGGACGGCGTCGTACAGGTGACGGACGGCGCCGGACGTCAACAAAAGTATAGCGCATCCCTTATTATTAAAATGGTAGGAGACGTTCAACATGGTTGAGACAACTACAAATGACGTTACCAGATGTTGTTAGCGTTGTTTCAGACACTTGGTCTAAAAGTAAAAAACCGGCTTTTGTATCTTATAAAGCTGATTTTTCGTTGAATATCATTGCATTATAGGATTTTTCTTCACCACCTGACACTGCACCAGATCCAGCTGTTATTGCTGCAAATCGTGCCAAATTGCGCAACCAAAGGTTAAAAAATTTTGGCTGCCGCTCTAAACGCCACAACCGTAGTCGTAAGTTGCCGTGCCAGTTTTCTGCAATGGTTTCGTAATTTACTTGTGGTGTAACCTTTTTGTTCTTACTACATGAAGGGTGTAATTTGCGGTTGTGTATCATATATGAATATAATTTTTACGTGAAATTATGAAATTTCATAGTTACGCAATATTACATGCGCATGTTCTGAAAAAACACAAAAAAGCTATGAAAATTTAAAAAAGTATAAGAAAAAAAAGTACGGAAAAAGCATTAGATTTTTTTTGTAATGGCCAAAAACTGACCGAGACCAAGGCTTTTCTTGGCCGGTCTCGGTTTTTAACCGAAACTGCCCATCCCTGTTATGTATCTTTGAACAAATTATTTGTGTTTCGCCTTACATTTACTTATGAATAATTTTAGCACAAAGTTGTACTTTTGAAGACAGCGTTTGCATAAAGTAATTCGCCTCTGTTTTCGTTTTGATGCTTAATGTTTCTGTCAAGTAGTTAACAAAAGACTTTTGTCCGTGTGTACAGGATGCCTATCGTTGTGTACTTTGTACTTTGTAGCCAACCACATTTGCAAACTGCCACATTTTCCTATTTGGCCAGAAAGAATGTTTTTATCGTCCGAACAAGCAATGGAAGAAAGACAGGTAATTGAGCGAAGCGAAACTCCGAGCGAAGCTCGGAGTTTCGCGAAGCGTTTTATGTTTTGTACTTGGAGGTCGAAAGGTGGATGTCCGTCCGTCCGTCTGTCCGTCCGAAACGAATCTCAGGAACGGACCGATTTTTGATAAACTTTTTTGTTTGAAAGCCAATTATTCTGGGGTGTTAACCTCACATTGGGGTTTTAAAATTGTAAGCCGTTTATTAGCTACAGGCTAATTTGCATAATTAATTAAGCCTAAATAAAGGACTTTCCACAATATTTCACTAATTATTACAGTTACAAGCAAGCTAATTTTAGCATTAAAGGGTTTTGTGGTGCGAGGAATCTGCGTACACTGTTTACAAACCTTAAAATCGATAATTGAGCAGTTAGCTAATAGATAATTTGCATATTAGCATAGTTTATAAGCTCAAATTAGGACTTTTTACAATATTTCACTAATTATTAAGGTTAAAAGCAATATAATTTCAACACTAAAGGGTTTTAGGTGCGAGGAATTTGAATAAATAGTTTACAAACATCCAAAACCGATAATTGAATAGTTGCTAATAGCTAATTTGTATATTAGCTTAATTGACAAGACAAAACTCAGACTTTTTAAATTATTTTAATAATTATTAGGGTTTACTGAATGTTATTGGGTGCGAGGAATCTGAATAAATTGTTTACAAACCTCCAAAACCGATAATTGGATAGTTAGCTAATAGCTAATTTGCATATTAGCTTAATTGACAAAACAAAATTATGACTTTAAATTATTCCAAAAATTATTAGGGCGGCTGCAGGGTTTTTGGGTGCGAGGAATCTGTGGAAATTGCTTACAAACCTCCAAAACCGACAAATGAATAGTTAGCTGACAACTAATTTGCATATTACCTTAATTGCTTACGTGTGTTCGAGCTTCGCTCAATAAATGTAGTCCCACTACGACTGGTACAAGAATTATTATAATTTATTGCTTTAAAGTTTTGTCGTTTTATACAATGATAATATATGTTTGTAAATCACAGTCAGTAATTGCTCGCAGGATGTTTTCATGGAGAGTTTCTATGGTGTTGGTTTTATATTTTGGGGTATTGTTTTTACAGCAAGATCTGGAGGATTATCTCAATATTGTTTTGCATGTGCAAGCGTATAGAAATCATAAAGTAACGGTAAGTTTTGTTTGTTTAGCTTGTGTTGTAATTTGATTTATTTAGCTTTTGATATTAATATGTTAGTCTGGTTTAACTTTTGCTTTCTTTAACCAAAAAATATGAACACTAGGAAACGCCCTTCGTTAAGTTAGATTGCAGTGCACATCATGTTTTTCTAACTTTGGTGTGACTTATAATAAAAATTTTGTTATAAAATGGTGCCTGCTTTAGCGTAATGTAGTGATGCAGTGATCGTTTGCGAATCATTTTATTAGCTTGCAGAAACAGCGGTTACCCCCGTTTTAGTTCGTACCTGTAATAATACAAAAATGGAACTGTACCTTAAATTTAGCTTATCATTATCTGATTGAGCAAGTGAGTACCGTTCACCATACATTGGTGATATTTTCGTCGTAAGCTGTGGGTGTCGTAGATTGTTTTGTTATGAGTAAAGTGTTTTAGTAACATGAATATAAATATTAATTTGTGATTTAATTGAACTAAGCTTAGTGTAACTAAATACAATTCGACTAAATCCGTTAAAACAAATTGGAAGCGCGGATAGTTTCGCTTTGAATTTCTCATATTGCTTCACCTGGTTTTCCGGCATTCTCGGTGTTAATAATTTTTGTGTTTCTAATAAAGTTGGTGTTGAATGGTGTTGAACTTTTTAACAAATATCGTATTTTAAAACGAAACAACAGAAGCGTTTTTCGCAAATTTTTTTACATATTCGGTTCGAGAATATAATCAGGTATTATTTTCACTTTCCGGTTCCGTTTGCGGTATTTTTAAAGTAATCATAATATGGTGCACGTTACACAGTCTGTATTACGTTGTATTTTGTGCATAGTGTCCAGTAATTGTTTAGCGAATGAATTGTGTTCGTGTTTAGGATTGTTTGGTGTAACGGTTAAGGCAACAATGAACCGTTCAGAATGATTGTTGTATCACGTTTCAGCCAGCAATTAATTGTGGCCATGTTTCTTTGTTGGCAGTGTAGTTGTGTAGTTAGATGTAACTGTGTTCTGTGTATGGAGTCGTAGACGTTTTAGAGTATTGTTTGATAGTACTTAGTGTTGCACGAAACTACATTGTTCTCGCTGTTGATCAACATTGTAGTCCTCTATTGTGATATTAAAATAGATTTAGGTCGAAATTTGCTTCGAAACGCTGTTATGAGGTTGTACCGAAAATTATTAGGGCGATGTCATGCATTCTTGTTTATAAAATTGTTGCAATTACGGATCAAATTTGAGGTAAGGTATTTTTGTTTCCATTTTCAGGCTGATTTCTTTGAAGTTTCACGGTTATCGTTTGTTCATAATTTGGGTGCAAAATCAAAAGAAGGTGTTGTCAAAAAGTGCCCCGGAGGCCGTCGAACATATCAAGGATGCTACAAGTGGTGTGTATCGCATTGTGCGCCATGGGGTGAACGGTAAGTTTGCATAGTATGCATTGGAAGTATTTGTGTTTGAAAACCGTTTTGTTGACAAAATTTGACAACTTTGTCTTGTGTACCTAACCTTACACTATTAAAAGTATGGCCTTCTAACATTACGTATTTTGGAAACTCTTAGCTTGAGACAGGGTGCAACCGGAATTCCGGTTCCGGCATTTTTCACATTCCTGTTCCGGTTATGGTAAATTTTTACCTGATTTAAAAATTCCAGTATTATAATTTGGCCGTTTTCTTAACTGTGCTAGTTTTTAAGAATCTCTTTTGAAAGCCACTTGTACTCCGAACATAAGCCATTGATGGTGGATTTCACTTCAGTCGATGATGAAAATCTAAAATACAACAAATAAAATAAATACCTATGTTCGACTAAGGTTATTTCGCAAATAATAGAGCAAAAAATAAGATTAAAATGAAATTTTTGGTGAAATGCATTTTTCAGTTTCCGGTTCCGGTAAAATTTTCAAATTCCGGTTCCGGTTCCGGTAAATTGTAATTCCGGTTGCACCCTGGCTTGAGATAATATTGCTTTGTCAGGCTTTAGTTGTATTTTAAAATTATAGTGTTAGCGAAAACTATGAAAACCTGTCGTATTATCTACGCTCTTGTTGGCTAATATCGCCCGGTCTGGACACTCGTAGCTTCAGACATCGCTAAGTTATCGTCTAACTTTGTGTCATTTATCTCAAAGGGATAGGCATAATTCTCATGTTGGCTTTTTCAAGATAATTTCATAGCGAATTTAATTTATTATTTCAGATGGTTAATGGTCAAAGATTCGTTTGTGGCGTATTTGCACCCAAACGACGAACAAGTCCGCGCGGTAATGTTATATGACCAGGATTTTAATGTCCAGCTCGCCAAAGAAACAGACCAGGGAATGGGCGGCAAGCATGGGCTTGTCATTACGAATTTAACCAGGTGCGTAGCGCTTTGATGTCCGTATTTATTGAATTTCTTTATAGCTCGCCATTGACTAAAAGACTACTACTTATTAGTGTTGTGAAGGTGTAAAATCACAAAAAAACGACTACGAATCTCAGTAAGGACGGACTTGGTTCACTTAAGTTGTGCGCTGTTACATAGAATAGTAATGTTTGAATAGGCGAAAATCAGGGTGCGGCCGACGGTGGTCCTGCATTGTATAAAACTGATTTTTACAACTGAGCATCTTTAACATCTTGCTGCGAGTCCATTTCTTTGCTAGTTAAGAAGTTCAAGTTTTCATACACTGTAGTAAAAATGAAAAGTCAAAGCCAACAATTTTAATTTAGTGAACAATAAATATATAATAATTTATGCGACTCAATACTTCAATCAAACAATGCACAAGTTCAGATGGTATATTCGATTAGAGCGCTTGCCTCGGAATCCTAACGCGCTGGTTCGAAATCACCCGTGATCCGGTTTTCGAGCTGCGTAGTTAAAAAGCTATGAAGTACCGGTTCCTACCGTGACTGACACGGGTGCTACGCCTTCAGCGCAATTGTAAATAGCCGCGCTTTGAACGCGGTATCCAGTCAAAAATTAGGTGCACTGTCATGGGACGACCTTGTTGAAAATTAGGGCATGTAAGCATGTGAGACATGCTTACCCGTGTGTATAGACAAGTGCATTGCTTGTATTGTATGCTTGCAAGTAGCATGCGGTCGACACATATAGTCGATGGAAAAGGTAGTTGGAGAGGCGGGCTTCGCGGCGCAGTGGTAGACGCTTGCCTCGGAATCCTAGGCCGCTCGTTCAAAACCACTTGTAGCCCGGTTTTGTAGCTGCTTAGTTAAACAGGTCTGATGTCCCGGTTCCTTCCTAGGCTGACAATACCAGTCTTTAGAAAGTTACACATTGAGCCTCATTACCTTTATATTTTATATTTTTAGTATTTATAAATAAATTGTTATTCAAATTTAGCTACGTATTTGTAGTAGGTATGTTACCACGTTTCATGTCTTTTTCAGACATCTACAGCTTCGCACTGATAGTCGGAAGCACGCTGTTGAATGGCGCAATTCGGTACTCCACATGGCAAAAACACGAGGCAAGACATGGTTAGAGCCACATCGTTTTGGTTCGTATGCTCCTGTTCGTGAGAACGTGTATGCTCAATGGTAAGATGACATCACAGTTTGATAATCGATCGGTTGATACTCAGGAATTAGAACCGACGCTTTTTTGTGGACTGTGAATTGCATCCAGATTTTCTGCACGATCCTATCGGCGCCTACTCTTTAAATGAATTATTTCACATTTTAGGTTCTGTGATGCCGCAACAATGTTTGATCATG
Organism: Enoplolaimus lenunculus; assembly: GCA_030248215.1. Taxonomy (NCBI): domain Eukaryota; kingdom Metazoa; phylum Nematoda; class Enoplea; order Enoplida; family Thoracostomopsidae; genus Enoplolaimus; species Enoplolaimus lenunculus. The sequence goes on along the minus strand of JASANG010001956.1, from coordinate 75,398 downwards.
CAGCAAATATGTTGGAATTAGCTCGTGAAGAAATATTTATCACTGATTGGTGGTGAGTTATCTTTTTTTTGCGTTGTGTATTTATTTACAATTATGTAGTACTTGCAAATATTTTTTGAATAGCTTGAAGAAAGTGATTTGCTGACGCCGATATCCTTGCAGATTCCAATTTTAAAAAAATGATGTTTAAAGAACCGTTACGACTATTTACATTGCAGCTTAATAAACGCGAAGACTTAAATAACAATGATAAACGGTTATAATTTTATGGAACCGGTTCGTTTCAATTAGTTTTTTCAAACAAAACGCCAAAGGATCGCAGTTTTCTGATCAGACGCGATGCTTGCTATTCGCCAGAAAGTGGAATTGAAAGCATTCCAATTTACTGCTAAGAACAAAGAATCGGCAATTTTTGTGGATTGTTCGATGTGGATACTAGCAAAAGTTCCAATGTTACCGATGCCGATTAATCTGCATATCCCTATGTTTAATATAAGTGTGTTGTTAATTTATTGGCAAATCAATTTAGGTAATCTTGTCAGTGTTAATAAGTGTTTCTGTTTAGGTTTACGGGGGGTAATAGTATCCTATTAATTGATGTCTTCTATTTGTTCAGGCTAAGTCCAGAGATATATATGAAGCGTCCTATGGCTGACGGTGAGCGTTGGCGTTTGGATGTGATTTTGAAACGAAAAGCGGTAAGTAGTTATTTATGATCTGCTACATCAACACTGAAAAAGGAATATTTTGTTTATGTTAGGCTAGCGGTTTCCCTATACTTTGTAAAAATTATAATGTCATCCGGTGTTATACGTAGCTGTTAGTTTGGGTGTTCAAAAGCAGTTTAGGATTTTTTAATTGAACTGCTATGTACATTTGTGGCATTTCGCTAGTCTATCTCGAGTAGGGGTAGGTTTCGGAAGTGCCCTTTGAGTGTGGAGGTCCCCACTTGCCTTCACAAGCGAAACGCAAACATTTAACAAATAACATTGATTTATCTCATGATTGGTTTATACAAGGTAAAATAGGTATACTAATGGAATATTAAATCGTGGTACACATATGTGGCCGGGTTTAAAACTTACACAGTGCATAGACTCACTTATACAGTTTCACAATATATGGGTCTTCGTATTGATGATAAGTTGTGCACGTACAATGTAAGAATTGTTGTTAATATTATTTCTTGATAGGAGCAAGGTGTACGAATTTTCGTTTTGCTGTACAAAGAAGTTGAAGTCGCACTTGGAATCCAAAGCTCATACAGCAAACAAGTTCTTCAAAATCAGCACACTAACATTAAGGTATGTAAATGTACGAATATCTTAGTTAATAGCAGTGGCGTCCTGCAAAATTGGGTGTTTTTGTTTTTATACAGCGCATTTGCAAGGTTTACCAAATGGCTTCGGCGTAAACGGATATATTTTTGAATGTGTCTTGGTTCTTTTTTATAGTTTTATGAATCATCATTAGGAATGCTTAAGGAATAGCTAGCTGGCTTCTTGTTGATGTGTAGAGTTACTCATCGCATTACTGACATTTAAATCTGGGGTGTGGAAGTAGTGTAGCATATTGGTTAAACGCCTGTACCACTTTTGTAGGTGAGTGAGCACTTTAAACCTGGGAAAGCATCTTGATAGACAACGTGCGTTTCAGTATTGTGATTTTTATTTAGGTGATTCGTCACCCAGATCATACACTGGATGGAGTATTTTTATGGGCTCATCATGAAAAATTGATTGTGATCGATCAAAACATTGCGTTTGTTGGAGGCATTGACTTATGTTTTGGCCGTTGGGATGATTATCACCACAGGTTAGTCGACGCAGTTGATTGAGTTGAATTTTAAAAGCTCTTAGCATAGAATCTTCATTACGAATACTTCGGATGGATGCTAACGAGAACGGATGTGTTAATTAGGATTAGGTATGCTACAGCTGAGAATTTTTGAGTGAAGCTGAAATGCAAGCATAAGCATACGCGGCGGCGGGACGCGGTCAGTACGTGTACTCTTCAAAATACCAGTTTGCGATAGGGAAACACTATATTATACCTTGATGTATTTTTGTACTTTTAGAAAGAATCAGTAAAATATGCCGAGCACACTGAACTTATATGAATCTTTAGTTTTAGTTGTTAACTGAGTAGTTATCTTTTGGTCTGTTTTAGATTAACTGATCTTGGTTCGATAAATTCCAAAACGGATGAAACAGTTTCAAATACGTTGAAAAATCGTACAGTGGTAACGACACCTTGCGTTATTTTATACCTAGTCTGCCAGTTTGCGCAATGCGCAAAAGTGGCGAAAGCACAAAAATTTTCTTGCAAATTTTTCTTTTCATAGAATACTCACGTCTATTTCCTACAAAATTATTGTAAACAAATTAATGCTGGAAAGTTGCCCAAAATACATACGTATGTGAGGTGTTCCAGCTTTTAACAGTTTTTAATGTCATCCGGCACAGGCCGTCACCTTCAATCCGAATCGGAATTTTGAAATTGTAATGTAAATCTTACTTGTTGTGATAGGTTGCATTAAAAGTTTGTATTGTTTATCTATTCAATTGCATTCGACGAATTAGCTTTTCAGTAATTAGTCGCATCGAGATGTTACATAAGTCTAATTATTGTAAAAACAATTTAATGATATGCGAGAACACAGTCGTAAATAGTTTTCACCCTTTTATAAATAACACAAATTGTGATGTAAAATAAAAACACAGAGTAATTATTGATGTTTCTAGGGAGATGGTATGCGAATGATGGCTCATTTATGGCAGGCTGTTCCACTTGGAACCGTCAACCCTGAATCCCCAAAAGGTACGGAACGACCAACGTCTGCTGATATGGTGGATGTTGGCGATAAAACTTCACGGGTTAGTTGATCTTTTTTCGTTAAGAATATTTTGTTCTTGTAATTTTAGCAGACATGCCAGTGGAAGATACAGAAACAGATATTTTTGAAGGGCCTTGATAGCGAAAAAAGTCGCAAATGCAGCGAACGAGAAGCCAAATGCAACAACTTCATCATCAAATATTTAAAGAAAAATTTTAGTTTTCATTTCTGTTTAGGGTATGGCCTGGATGGGTTCCCTTTTTAGGTAGGTCGCTTGAGTAAGCCTAGCGTGTAACTGTGCGGTGTCTTTAATGTTTCAGAAGATTTAATTTGAACCGGTTCTGTTGATATTTCTTCAGTGATGTTTTGGCGTTTTGGAATTTTTGTATTTTCGACATTGTCAACATTTTTTAGTTGCCAATGAAAAACGGGTTGAAAAGCGCTAAACTTCAAACGTCCGGTGATATTGAAATGGACAACATTAATAAGTCAAAAGAGTGTGTGGTTGACAGTGACGGAACTCCTTCTATTGCGTCAACGTCTCCTAAAGGGTTCAGGTTTATGAACGTTGTTGAACAGGTTAGTTTTTCTCATTAATATTAATTTAATGCTGTGTATACCCTATAAAGTGGCTTTTGAACCTAAATAGCGCCGTCCGTTTGTTGTTTTTCATTAAAATACTGTGGTTGCATAGTGGGATGAAAACGTATCGGTCCATTTAATGGTGTGGGAGATTGAAGGAATTATGTATTATAATTGCTATGATCGCTTGGGCATTATTTTAGTTGAAGCCGGGCAAGCATTACATCTTGCAGTTTGAGGTGAATTCACTGGCATTGTAAAACAGTATGTTATGTGCATAATATGAGTTTTAATCTGTTGTTGCGACAAACCGCTTAAACGTCTCTCTTATAGATATGTAATATAGTAAACCATCGTGTCCTGTTGTAAATATCAATTTAAATTTTTTGAAAATTTTCACTGGCTGAGTAACAATAAACTTTGCCATATTCGCCAGATGGACACAACACTGTAGCGCGGACAAAATGGTTGTCATTCATTGCGGTAGAAAACCAACCTACCTTAATCTACTTATATGTGATACCTGCCCTACAAAGCATTATGTGGCGGCTTTGCTTCAACTGCCGTTTGGTTGTGCGGTGCCAGGGTGCAACCGGATATCCAGCTCTGGCAAAAAATCGACATCCAGCTCCGGTATTTTAAGAAGCCGGATATTTTTTCGAAAACTTCAAAAAATGAAACCATCGTTTTGTATTTATACCAACTGCCATGGAACTGGATGACTTTGTCATACATACGTTGTAAACGTTTGAATGTTTCCGTGTACGTTCACAAATTTTATTGGGTTCGTTGCTGGAAAACCTAATAAAGATGACCATTGATATTTTAAGGGCGTATCATGTCTCAGCGTATTCCTATTCCAAAGCCCATGCAAAAACTTCAGCGTAAAATACATCTGAATTTAAGCCTTAGCTAGCGAAAATAATAGCATCTAGCCTAAGGCACCTTTATTTTATAGCATCTTGATATAACTGAATACCCTTGAAAGTAACATAAACCATACATGATTGCAACTGAACGCAACGCTACACAAACATGGAATAGTGGAATAGGATCATTGTTAAAGTATTAAAAATACAGCGTTATATGTTAAACTTTGTCACGGAAACAGTTTGAATACTTTCGGCCACTTAGGAAAAATCATTAGCTACGTTCTGATATTTCAGTGCCGTTTGGTACTACAGTTGAATTAATTATCCGGTCAGGCGGGATATTAAATTGTCCTGCTTCTGCATTTTTTGGTATCTGGTCGTACCATGTGATTGTAGGCTGTGGAACGCGCACACGAAAATATTGAGCGAGAAAACCCAACTAGCCCTCGTCCGAAAACTTTTAAAAGTGCCGTAGCTGCGGCAACTACTGCTGATGTCAGCGGATCGCAAAGAAAATTCGACATGGCTTCACTAGTCAAACAGGTTAGACTGAGTTGTGCTTATGTATGGCTATAATTAAACATTAAACACACTAGATGTTAAGAAGCCGTATTGTCAACTGTGTGTAGCACCTATCGTATCGCCAGTTAGGGACAGACGTTAAAACAAATCATTGGCATTAGCGGGAAAACCAAAAACTTACATTGATGTAAGGCAAATCAAATGTCATAAATGAGCTAAATTTCTGATTGTACCGTTGTCTGGTTTGAAAGTTACAAGACACTTCACCAGCTGGGAATAGTTGCTACTCATATTTGAGAATTCCTAAACTTTCCATTTAATAGTTCGAAAGTCACTAGACCAATCATCAAGTGCCGACTCTCTTGCGCTGATATAGGCGCTTTAGCTACCAATTGCAAATGGTAAGTTAGAGTTAAGAACTTAGCAAGATAAGAACGCAATTAGTACGATTTTCTTGTGTGTGCTAACGTTTTAGGTATTTTTTTACACTAATTTGTCACAATATAGATCGTGATTTAAGATGTGCCGCGGCCGTACCCGTTTGCGGTGGCATAAAACGGCGTGCGGCACCATGCGGCGACGCGTAGCGAGTATTGTGCAACCCTTAATGCTAAAAATTTATGTGCTTTGGTTCATTTTCAGATTTTCTTGTAGGTTTAGGCATAGGCTTAGTGTGTGCAGGCGTTCATAGTTAACATGGTTCTGTTTGCCTATTAGTCATGCGACCACGCCTGTGTCCACAACTATAGCCAGCATGCACAACGTTTTGTAATATATTGAGGTTGTTTTGTTTTGCTGATGTATTTTTGCGCAGTTGCATATGCCGCAGTTTTGCGTCTTATCGTTTGTTTTATTATATTTTGATTTTTTGCATGGTTTTTCTTGTTTTGCTCGATCTGCCGATTTAGATTTTGGTTCTGCTCAGCTGATTTGGTTTGTTTGCCCTGTTTCTGGTTGAAGTTTAACTTTCCGTTTGAAATTAGTTTGAAATAAAGGTAGATCATTGCTTGTTGCATATTAGTTGAAAATAGAAACTACAACAGCTAAGTGATATCTTTGTAATTCGACGTTCATTATCAATCGGTCCACAAACACTGATAGTGAATTTGATCTACGTTGTTGTTGCGTTCTATGCTCGAAAACTGATTTGCTATTAACTTACGCAAGTTGCAATAATTATCTGTGTGAAATCGCTAGTAAGTGTTATGCTCACAAGATATACAGTGACCGACAGAATTAAGTGCACAGTATCGGGATTGCGTCTGCGGTCGCGGTTTTGTAATCGCGTTTGAATATTCGTTTATAACGATCGTTGCGTCTCAAATCGCGGTTGTAATTGTGTTAATGCTAGCGATCAGCGATCAGAACCGCGTTTGGAATGCAATCGCGATGGCACTTACGTAATTCTATCTGTGACTGTACAGCGTTATGTTTGGGTCATGGTGCTTTAGCGGTGCCCCATTCTCGAGTGACACTGCAATAGAGTAGAATTAGCGTTTTGATTAATAATTTTTTGCTTAGGCTTAGGTCTTACACTAGTTTTGTCTGGGGCGCTAAGGTCTGGGTTTAGACATACCCTGAGACTTATGCTTAGGCTTAGGAAAATACGTACGCTGTTGTGTTGTCACTATCCTGAAAGTAACGAACATTTGCGACTCATTTGTCACCCGACATTATCCCATGTTTAAATCATTACCTGTGTTTAAGCTAATCTCATTACGACGTGGCTCTACCGATCTAATCTCATGGTCGTCTGTTATTGTCGACAATGATACTAAATGTGATGATGACAAAATTGATGGTCAGTGTGATAAACCAACAGTGGATGGCTTATCACATGACTCTGTATGTCCTTCTGTTGACACCGCTATCACTGAGTTATCAGAGGCCACAGGCACTAGTCTTAATGGTAGTGCTGTTCACACGAAGCGGTACAGTGTCCAAGCGGCATCTCAGACAGCTCGTCATCGACTACGAAGCCTACAGATTAATCTTGACGAGGTACCAAATTAACCGGTGCATTTCGGTTTTCTCTTTTGTTGCAATTGCTTTTTTTGGGTATGAAAGTGTGGAGGGGCAGCCGGGAGCTTTTGTTTCCGTTGGTTAAACCGGGTTGTTGGTTCCATATCGGGTACTGTAGGAGTTGTTGTGTTAAAGTGGTGATGGATTGGATTTCGTATGGCTTCCGCATATTTCCTACTTCTGTTTTCAAACAAAAAAGATGCAAACAGAAATCGAATATCTAAAATTGTGGCAAATGGTAAATTGCAATAATAATTTATAAACAGTATGAATATTAAATCTGGAAATTTGGTAATTTGAATTATTATTGTTTCGCTTCATAAATTACCACCTACTCAAGTTTTAAAAAGTAACGAGTGGGAAAATGTCAAAAAGTTTTCAAATTTAATTTCCTTTTCGCCGACTTTTGAAAAACTTAAGGAGTAGGAAATAGTCTGTTATTTTCCACGCGGGGGGGGGGGGGGGGGGGGGGGGGGGGTGTTCTTAAAAATTTTACCGGTAAATATGTTTAATTTCGCGAAATTTTCTTATTGAATGGGCTAAATAGAAGGAAGCGTTTTGAAATTTTCCGTTTGATTTCTCGAGAACCTGTGTATGTAGCAATAGGTAACAAAGTTTTAGTGTACGGAGGCAAAATGCTTAATCCGATACCGGTATCAATCTATAGCATAGTAGCGCTTTGTACCGTGTTGTCTAACTATAACACATGTGTTGCATGTTTCTGGATACTTGTTAATGCCCGCCCCTTCACTGGCGTTAATTTCATACAAGGCGAAACTCCAACGCCTAAAGTGCATTATCACATGATTACACTGTAAAAAATGGGGAGTCAAATTGACTCTCTCTCGAAAATAGGCTTTTCGAGACCTACACAAACTGAGTCAAAATTCGACTCTGCCTGAGTCAAATTCGATGAATCGCTCAGTGAGTCGAATTTGACTCTGGCGGAGTCAAATTTGACTCAGTTTGTGTAGTCAGGAAAAGCGTATTTCCGAGAGGAGAGTCAATTTGATTCCCCATTTTTTACAGTGTAGGCTTAGGCTAGGCACAGGTTCTAGTCTTTTGACTAGGCTCAGGTTTAGACTTAAGCTTAGGCTTTGATCGTGTGCCGTGTGGAATTTACATGATTATGCAACGTTACGTATCTTCCGCCAACCTCAGCTGACTTCGGAAGCAGCCGGTAACGACACACCGATGGGGTTGGATTAGCGGTGGTGCATGCTTCACTAACCAACATTTAACACAGCGGTGATTGTGCTTGATTTGTGTGTTAGCCATGTTAATACTTTTGTGGAAAATATTACGTCTTGTTCAATTTTCGAATATTTATTTGAATGGAATAATTTATATACTAACATACCATAACCATAGCTTGCGTTGGCTATACGCATGTACGAGTTTTAGATTGAGTTATAATTGTTCTCTAAGTGTTTCGGGTTGTATTACGCTCGCATTCAGAGTAAATAAACGCCGAATCGGGCCACTTATTATAGGTCAGACGATGCACAAATTTGTGTTTTTGACTAATAATTATGTTTGAATTGAAATAAATAATGGAACAATTATTACTGGTAATGTGGCATTGTCTGCATTTTTCTCAGTCTTATAGGTTCTATTTAATTAGTTGAAAACAGCGCGAGTTTTGATTTTCGCAATCATTTCAGTGTAATTTTTGTAAAACGCTTCAAAGTGTATAGCTAATTATGGTGTCTTCTTGTTGATATTCGAGTGCTATTTGATTAGCTGGCAAGTTTGGAGCGGTATTAGCTTAAAAAACTCGATGCAGTCCAAGTTATTGGCTAATATCAAAGGGCACCGAATTGGATACGGAATCACTGTCAAGTATGAGCAGGCAGGCATTGGTAAATTATTAATTTCCCATGAAATGTGCGTATAATTTTCGCTATACATACCGTATTTTGTTTGGTTATTCCTGAATACCGTCGTGTTGGCGTGAGGTGTGGTGATGTGTGTATATAGCAATCGACTGCAATCTGTTGCAAAATAACTGCAGCTAATATCGCAAATAGAGTCAAATTCTGTATGAGGAATGGTTGTGACGCGTTGTCAGCGGCGGTTGGACGCCTGTGGGTATGCATTACACGTGCGTTCTGTAGAGAACAAGCCAATGTATTTAACGTGCACCTGGAATTACGAAATACAGGAACCGGAAATCGAAAGAAAGTATTCGGTGGTCGAACCGCAAAAGTTAAAATACGTACATGTTATCGTAAAATACGCTTGTAAGTAATAAATAAACTAATGCAAGCAATTCTATGTAGAAAATTTTTGTTTTATGTGTATTTCAGATTTCCGTTTTTAGCAGGCACAAAATCTAAATTATTAATGTTATGTTAGCAATTTTTAGAGAAATATATATGTGTAATGCAATATTTAGAATACACAACGTAACAGGAAAACGTTTGTATAAAATACTGGCAGTATGACAAAACATATTTGAAATGGGACAACAGTGAAAAATACCAACGTTTCCTCCGAGAACTTTCATTCCAGCTGCACCTAAATGTATTTAATCTACACAACATTCAATGTGCATTCAGTGTTTAATTTAATCACAGCTTTACAAGGGTTTTGTTTGCAAATATATTATTATTATTTTTAGTTTACATTTTTGTTTTGTTTAGTATAAAGAACACGTCGAATCTGGCGAAGCGGAAAAAGACAAAATACGCGGTAACACCCCGCCACCAGAGCAGTCGACAGCGAAAAAGGTTAAAAATGTAAGTTATAAAGACGGCGTGAACGGCCGATCGTTGTGACCTCAAGAAAAATTTCAAAGGTATGTGTAGTCTTAGTTATAACGCCGTAAGCATTACGTCGACGATGATGTTGCGTACAATGCCATTTTTAAAATGAATTTTTCAATGCAAATTTGAGTTTCAAAATCGTTCGGAAGCTGTCGTTGGTGTCCATTTTGCCAATCGATATAATCAAAGGTGAAATGAGAGAGAGCGATCTTGCGATGAAATAGTCTACTGTACATTCGAAAGAACATCGTAACTGGGGGTGTATCCTTCAGCGACAAAGTATACTATTAAGGAAAACAACATTTAACCATGCCTGATCGCATGTACACTGTAAATAATGGGGAGTCAAATTGACTCTCTCGGAAATAAGCTTTTCGAAACTACACAAACTGAGTCAAATTTGACTCCGCCAGCGTCAAATTGGACTCACTGAGCGATTCAGTGAATCGAATTTGACGCTGGCGGAGTCGAATTTTGACTCAGTTTGTATAGTGAGGAAAAAAGCCTATTTCCGAGACAGTCAATTTGACTCCCCATTTTTTGACAGTGTATATAGCATGGTGTAGACACAGTTTACAACGTTATCTATTGCATTATAACTGAAAAAGTTTACCAAACAAAGTTAAACATTTTGTACACGAGTGCTTCGTTCACTTCATTTGAATTATAACATTAAGTCATATGACAGAGGTCGGACAGATTTGAAAATTAGCAGTTGAAATAATTATTTAAATACCGACATATTAGTAACTCAAACGTTCAAACAACGGAGAAATAGTCAAGCTTCTTAACGCATTAGTTGCCGTAGCATTCACTGACCACGTCTGGAGCAATGGCACCTGTAGATATTGCTTTGGCCCAAGTTTCAGGTCCCTGCGGGCATTCATTGACGCACGCTTCCCATTGTTTAATTGCAACACACAATCCTGGGATGTCAAATGGATCCAAATTTCTCATAATAGAATGTTGACAATTTTTCGCGCACTCAAGTGTGTCACCTAAAAACCGCAGAAATCATTATTTGAATACAATTGTATATTGCTTCAATACGATAGTACTCGGGTGTCGTACGACAAATTGCTTCAGCCAATCGCAGTAACTATACGAGAAAAAAATTGCTCAGCACTTTAGCAACATGGATATGTTTCATATTCCTATTAAAAGGATAGTAACTGGACGAGCACATTCGTTTTATGTAAGCGGGAAAAATGTTAAGAAACAGTGGCGTCCAAAATCATGTTAACTATTAATTCTACTGAAACATGTTGCGGACAGCAAATCTATTTTTATGTTGAAAGTGTTTGGCATGTTTATTATGCATTTTAAGAAATTTCATACATAATGACAGGGTTGCAGAGACATGGCTGAAGCGTAACGATCTTTGCTTTTGCCAGATTAATCGATGCTGCCAGAATATGGTGGCATTTTTGAGCATCTAGTCGCGACTATGCAGTGAAGCAAATAACTCGGCTGGGAAATACGCATGTATTTTATAGAATTTTTGTACATGTAAACTTGTTTGTTTGTCACTAAGGTTAAATGTCGGGGCCAATGTAGAGAACAGGGGCGGAACAGTATTATAAGCATAGTCCTAACCAACCGTTGGGGTAAAACCAGCCGTTGGGGCTAAGCCAAACGTGCTTGTGAAACCAACTGTTGGGGTGAAACCAATTGTTGGGGTGAAACCAACCGTTGGGATGAACCATACCGTAATCCTATATAGTGTACCTATAGAGTTATAATCGTAAAATTACTTAGCTAACGGGTAAAAAGTGCTGAACTAAAATGGAAAATTTCGTGCACTTTCTGTAAAAAGTTTTTTGACCGTAACTACTGAAGGCCGCGTTCGTTTGGTAAATCCTTTAGCACAGATATTTCCTACGGACCAGGTTACCAGTGTACAAAATTTAAACGAAAAAGGTCTGATATTACTTGAGTACCAACATGCAATCTAAACTGAAAATACACACACTTAAGAAGCGCGAACCATATATATGAACACTATAGTGTTCATATGATTGTGACAAGATCAGTTTCTATGGAATATTTGCACGTCGTTAAACAGAATTTTTAACGGATTGGAAAGCGTTGTCTCGTGAGTTTGCCACAAACTGCAATAAAGCGGTCTTTTCGTTTGAAAGGGACTCGAAAATTTTTTTCTCAAAAAGTTTACAAATTATATATCATTCGACGCAGCTTGTTGAGCTGAGTAAAATGGTGCTAAGATTTCCGCCATCAGACGTCTGGCCAACGAGTCATGATCAAATTGATTTGGCGCGCTGTTAAATAATTCGTTTGTTAGACGTCTCATTGATTGCAGAACATATTTAACATCATTTAACTCAGCTGTGCAATCTGCGTCGAATGGTATATAATTTGTGTAAATTTTTGATAAATTTTTTTTTGTGTCCCAGGGGGGGACCGGTCCGTGGGACCATAAAAAATATAATTTTTCAAAAATTCAAATTTGGGCGTGGAATAATCACGGGAGGTCGTCAGAAGCTTAAATATGCGAAAATTTTCAAAATCTAACCGTTTTAGGGCAAGCGCCGGCTAGGGTATAAGCGAAATAACCCCAATAATGTAGTGCCTAGATCCACATGGTTAGCAAGTGTAACTGCTGTGTCATAAGGTTTCTATAAAACATTCGAACGTCTTTAGTGTAAGCCAAACGTAGAGTAAAAGTTTCAAATTTGAACCCATGAGTAGAACAGAAAATCGTCTAAAATGAACGTTTGCTAAAATTAAGAGTGGATGATCACTCTTTATAACAAGAGTGTGCAACTGGGTACATTCTGTGTATTAAAGAATGTAACCGGCACGCATTGCGTTTTTGGCCTACTCTCCCCTTGTTTAGGGGGTCTGTATGCACACACAAACATCTTTAGTGTGATTAAACAACATAGTTGACCCCCCTTCAATGAGGGGGGTAGGTGTACTGAAGCATACTTTATTGTTAATCTTTTGCTTAAACTCCCCCCCGTGATTGAGGGGGGGGGGGGTCGAACAAAAATGCAACGCCGTGCTGCTACATTTAGTACCATGCCCAGCCCAAGCAGTTGCACACTCTTCTGCAAGGTGGACATTATCCACTCTTGCTGAAACTGAGTTTATCCGATAAAAGGAGGAGTCGGTTACGATATCCTGGTTTACCCGTAGGTTTTGAAACGCAATGAATTTCAGTCAGTTGGGTGGTGTCTCCGTCACGAAACAACAGTCAGTGCTGTGAGTTCTAGAAATAAATTGACCTAAAGGACTGGTCGTTTCTGATTTAAAGTAGTGATCATACAAGCGATACAAAAGTTGTCCCGAAGAATGACTTACCGTAAGTCATAACTATAGCGGCTAAAACACAAACGAAGATTCCAATCGAACGCATCATTTTGAAGTCAAACTAACGCTACAATAATAATTATTGTTAAAATAATAATTGAACAACAACAACTGCAAAATATGCTTTGAGAGATTGTCAGTGGTTTATAACCAAATTTTTGCAACGCGTTTTATAATTGTTATCATCGCTAAAACACAACAACAGCAATAAAATTATAAGCCAATGTTCTGCAAATTGGCCGGTATATCCTGGTCTTGGTTTTGTTGACAACCCAAATTTGTCGTTCTATATAATAATTGATGCGTTGAATTTAATCGTTTTTAATTTGACCGCTATCTAACCGCTACATGACGTGTTATGCATCAAGCTGAATTAGCTCATTCGACACCATTGACTGAGTGCTCAAAGTTATAGACAGGGTGCGGCCGAATATCCGGTTCCGGTCTATTGTTTGGCAAAAACTGATATCCGTATCCGGTTCCGGTATCCTTTATAAACCTACGAGATACCGGATATTTACGCTTGTGTGCGGAATATAATAAAATTGGTTTTTACAAGTAAGCGTCTTTAATAACTGGCTGTGATTACATTTCTGGACAATTCAAGAAGTTCAAGTTTCGATATGTTTTAGCTATTTTTTAACTTACGCGAGCGAGAGTTAAACGCATTTTTTGTATGATTTCAGTATATCAGCAGCTATTATAAAGTTTATAACTGGCGAATACCTTGAGCACGCTAAAAATACAGCGAAAAATAAATTATTTCAATATATACAATATCCGGCATCCGGTTCCTTTTCCGGTAAAAAATTTATTATCCGTATCCGGTTCCGGTATCCGGTAAATTAATATCCGGTCGCATCCTGGTTATAGACTATAATTTGTCCAGCTAAGTGGTCTGATTGGCGATAAAATTAACTGCATTGAGCGTAGGGTTTCAACCGACATCGTACGGTCGGTGTGAAAATTGTTGAACTTTTCGACAAAAATAATGTTTTTTTCGTCCGACGAGACGACCTTAAAAATTGAATTTTTTTAAAAAATTTGAATTACAGTGCAGAATGATGTGAAAGAAAACTTTGAAATCCGGCCATGTTTGGCAGACGTCTGTTGGGAATTTGGTAACGAAAAATACTACGTTACGAGAGTCTGAATTAACAAATATCTAAATGATTTCGGTATAATTTTCATGTATGGCTTAGCAAATCGGGTCTTTGCTTTATCGTTCTGTTATTTGCACTGCGTTACTCAACATTATTGAGGGAAGCGTTTTATGTTTTGTACTTGCGTGGTCAAAAACTGGATGTCCTGTCTGTTTATCTGTCCGACGGGAATGTCAGGAACTGCAGAACGAATTTTGATAATCTATTTTTTGAACGCTTATTATCGTGGGCTGTTAACCTTGCACTGGGGTTTCAAAATTCTAAGCAGTTTACTAGCTACAGGCTGATTTACGCTATTAGTTTTACAATCAAAGCAATCGAATTTCAACATGAAATGGTTTTTTTGCCGTGTGAGATATCTGAATAATTGTTTATAAAAAGCAAAACTGATAAATGAAAAGTTAGCTACTAACTAATTAGCATAGTACTTATGATAACTATGGTATTCGAGTTGGAAATTGTCATTTATAAATGTCTCGCTAATAAGCACATTAGCTATTCCCATTCAAACAGCATTAGGCTGTGCTTTAAGGATTGAGCTGGGTTCAAGCATTATATTAATCAAGAATTAAGATGTGAAAAGTTTTTTGTTTGCATTTTTCAGAAATTTGTTGCATGGAGAAATGCCGCGCGTCGCGATAGAGAAATTGAAGAAGTTACTGATCAAGGAAAAGCTTATGCCATACAGTAAAGCATATTATTGTTTGATTTTTAGCTTTTCATTATTTTTGTGTACCCATTTATTAAATTACGGCAGCTTACTTCTATCAAGAGTCAATAATGACTTTTTACAAGAGTGTGCAACTGGGCACATTCTGTGTAGAAAAGAATGTACTCGGCACACGTTGCGTAGAGGGCGTACAACCGGTGCGAACCGTGGCACTTTATGTATCCGGCCACAAATTGCTCCGCTTATAAATTAATTTAGGGTTATTGCATGTTGTAACATACGGTGAAATAGGAAAATTAGGTGTTTGAGAACAAAGTTTATTTTCAAGTATTTGTCTAAATTTGTTCAAGTTTTAAACCTATTTTAGGTTCAGGGAAAACCCCCCAATCCTTAATTTTAACCTATATGCTGGTTGCGCATGCTGGTTGCGCATTCTTTCAATCGACTTATGTTTTGTCTGCATATATTTGCAAAAGCATTTTGCTTTAGTGCTGGCATTATAATAATGTAAAATGTCAATAGCTTTTCAGCATATTTCCTATATAAAAACAGCGTGCAATTGATTTTGACTACTCCGTTATGATTTTTCTTCGGCAATAAACTGGTGCTTTAGCAGAGTCAATTTCATTGCGTTTTATTTAGTTTGTTTTGCGCCTGGCTTCTGCCGGCGCTAACACCCAGCCTAGGTCTACGTCAGCTTAGAGCGGCGTTGAACATTAATTACGCCAGCCATCGGCGGCGTTGATTTTAATTTACGCCAGCTAAACAGCGGCGTTTTGCTAAAATTACGCCTGCACCTTTGCGGCTTGCTAACTGCTATAGGTAGACGTACGCATCCGAGAATAGGCCTTGCCGGCACCTTACGTGCGGCGATTTGTTAGCTTTATTGCCAGCAGAGTAAACTGCGGCGACCCTTGCAATACCACGTTACATTTGGTGGCAACGGAGGGATTCCCGCAATATCATACCAAAAGCATCCTGAAACCACATCATTGCTCACTTTAACACAGTAGCGCTACTCACTGCAAATTCAGCCGTGTATCTACCTTTGCCTTCAACTAAAATTAGCAAAAAAAATCGAAACTTAGCCTACCAATGGTTCTTGTGGTGATTGAAAAAGAAACGGAAGTTTTCCCCTTCGAATTGCACCCGAACCGCAATTTCCATCATTTCCATCGCAAGAGCAGCATAGGATCCCGTGACGACCGTGCTGAGCAACGAACGCTTACAAAACTAGAATTACAGCTAGCGTCTTTTACAGACACTGTACTTAGTCGACTGACAGCTATAGAAAAATCGCTAGACAATCAAAGCCTTGTAATTAGTACGCTGGACTCCACCATAAAACAAGAAACTTCTGACGTTACTAACCAAGTATTGCGACAAGCACAACTGGCTTCCGATAAATTGGACTCCCTGAGCGTTAACAGCGCTGGACTTACGCCTGCTACCACAATGGGCACTCGTGGGCCCAATATACCCATTACTCCGTTTAGTGGGGATAAAGGGGAAGACTTCGCAGCGTGGAGGCAAAACGAATTTGAGATGAAATTTTTGGCAAATGGTTGGCCTGATCAAAATAAACCAGCGCTCCTGGGTGTTCACCTGAACGGGCGAGCGAAATTTATTTTTAACGGACTTTCCCCTACTACACGCCAAAATTACGCAGAAACTGTGCGACAACTGGCACGAGGGTTAATGACAGAAGATCGAAAGCGATATTTGAGTAACCAATACGATGTCCGCATGCAACGCAATGACGAGTCTGTCTGCCACTACGCGCAGGCGCTTACAGAATTAGCTCAATAGAAACTAAATTGAATTCGGAACGCGACTTGGAACTGCCAATGCAGTTCACTCTATTGTGCAGCGCGGTAATGCTATGACCGAAGTGAGCGACTCTCCACCGCCGCTTGTAACAGCGATGCTTGACCAGCTTTCCAAACGAATCGATGAGTTGCAAACCGAGCGTCAAGTAAACTACTTATCGAATGCAGCAGCCAATTCAAGCAATAGAATCAGTCAGAATCGTCGGAACTTGGATAAAAATCAACATTTTTCAGTACCCGGAAGCCTCGGTCGGTACGCACCACAGAATCTGCCTATGTACGACAAGCAGCGCTTCACCCTCAACAATCGTCCGATTTGCCAAATTTGTCAGAGGCCAGGACATACCGCTTTGCAATGTCGAGCTCAACTTAGCCGACCAACATCGTTCTGCGATTTTCATCAAATGTCCGGTCACAGAACAGAAGATTGTCGTGCTCGACAAATGGTCAGCCGCAGCAATACCCAAACCCGTTTTCCGCCGCAGCGGATGCCAAACCAACCCAGCAATGCTGACCGCAGAATAATATCACACACTAACACTATCTCTGGTACGACAGTGGAACTTGAACAGCCCGCAGCTACAACCAATAACTCTATGCGGCAGGCATGGACTACTAATTTTGTTGGGACATTGTATATTGATCGAGTTGTGTCCTGCCCTTTGTCAAGAGGTGGTTTCTACGAAGTTCGGTTCACCCCAACCGTAATGCTGGAGGACCAGAAAAGATTTGAAACTCTGCGAAAATTGAGTAAAAGTCAAAGTGGTCTAATAACTGTTAAGGGCCAAAAAGCTAGTATCGAGTCACAGTATATTTACACCAAATTGGTATCTACGGAATCAGCTGCTGGATGCGAAATTTGTTTCCAAGAAAAGCAGGTTTCGCGGGATTCGCTAACGGATCTGGCAGTAAATCTATCTGCAGACACCGAACTTTTGCGTGGATAACACAACAACAATCCAACCGGAAAATTCAAACGATCCCGAATGTCTAAAGACAAACCGAGTACAGCCGCACCTAATCGCAGTTCGCGTTTCCGGATACAAATTAGCATTCGACGCCGCAAGGCAGCCCAACCAGTTTGCATTGTTAACAGAAAGTGTATTCAAAAGAAACCTGCACGCCGCATAAAACCAAAAACTACAGGCCGCCGATCGTTCTTGTTCTCTTCGGCAGCTTATCGACGTCGATTGCAGCGACCACATTTGCGATATTCGTACTGCCATAAAACACTAATGATTTGTACCTTGGCTGCGCTCGCTATTTCGACTGGTGCCGAGTTAGAATTTCCAAACCCGCTCGCATGTCCGCAATCTGCGCCTGCACAATTATGGAAATTACCTCCATCGACTAATTGTAGTTTGTCACAAAGCCACCAATCTGTTCCGACGTATGAAACTACGTACCAGCTTTATCGCCACAATATAATTCGCTATCAAAGCAACGCTTACGTGTGTTCCAAATTGAAAAATATTGTACAGACGTTCACATATTTCTTCAATGATGAAAATTTAAAGAAAGTCGCGGCGGTGGACATTTCGGTTACAGCGGCAAAATGTCACCGAATGATTAACGAACGTCGCTGTTCTGAAGGAGTGATGACGCAAAGTGGATTTATTTGGACAACAGCGAACAAACTGAATTGGGAATATCCGGGAGGCGGTATCAACTGCTGCAAATGGAAGAAATTCGAAGCAACTAATTGCTTTATAACCTTGGCGAAGGTGTACAAAAGCCATGACAACCACGAAATGGAGTCGTCCGCTGCAGGTACGACCGCCTGCGTTTACGAATCCGGTGAATGTGCAATTGATCGTGGAAGAATGTTGATTTGGAAACCAAATAAAACTGAAGAGTGTAAATACCTAGTATGGAAGCAGTTGCACGGTGTGCAACAGCATAAACAATGGGTCGCCGATGATGGGACTCTCGCATTGACCTTTCAACACCCGGAAATTGTTATGGATTGCCAAGGTAGACAGCTTAGCATATCAGATCAAGGGATTCCTGTAAGGGAAATAACTAAAACGCTTCGAAGCCGTAAATTTCCAGCTGAGGCAATCGTGAAATATGCTGGACAGTATTTCAACAGATCAGCAGCAGCCATTCCTAGGCGGAACAAAAGACAAATATCTTCAATAGGATTCGTTTCTTCCGAACAACTAGCTGCTAGTTTACAAGCTTTGGAAGCCCATGTTGATAGCACTATGCGGTTTTCGTTTGGACATGCAATTGATTCAGTATGCCACCGTTTACAAATGTTACATGAGATAGTGCAGGCCCTCATTGCAAACGATCCTACTTTAGCAATGCGCGCGATTCTTCTTGGTCACTTAAACTTAGTGGCGAGCGCTAGCGGACAATTTATTAAAATATGGCCTTGTCATGAGCTAGAATCAAGCGACTTTCAGTTCAAGGCCATGAACGATACGTGTACCGCTAACATTCCTATTACATATACAGTTCAGAATAGTACATACGATGGATATCTAGATGCTACGACAAATGTTATCCAGCACCACTCCCTACCCGTGGATTGCAATCAAATGGCAAGCGTACCAATTAGTTTACGTCGAAAACCGTTCGTCTATTTTGTCAACGGATCCCTGTGGCCCCTGAACAAGTTTCGCGACCTTCCTACACCTTGGGAATCTCTTTCAGCCGGAAATATTCCACAAGTACTGTTTCATCCGGTCGTTATGTACCGCCTCGACGAAATCCGTGCGCGGTCATCATTGAATGATTTGTTTTTTGCTTATAACCAGCAGCAGAAAGTGCTATCTATCCTGGGAATGACATCAGAATCGCAGCATTCTGTGCGAACAGCAAGCCGAACATCAGCAAATATTGTACAACGCGGAATTTTTGGATTTCTACGAGGATTTATTGTTGATCCATTACAAATTTGGATATTTATGTGCTGTGTATATGTCACAACTCATCTACTGTGTCAAATATTTCTGCGATTTATTATTACGAAGTTGAAATTAGCCATAGGATCGCCTGAAATTAGACTTAGTACTGATTCTGAACGGACCATACAGCCTGCGTTCTCGAAATCTTCCGAATTGAAACGAGAACGTGAAAATCGCTCTCAACTAGAAATTGGTTGGGGCATGGCAATCGAAGATATGCAGAGAATAGAGCCGTCAGCAGACGCTCAGTCCAATGATCATGTAGTGGAAACTTCGAATATGTTTAAACCGTTCAACCTTCACAATATTCATCGACCACAAAATAAGCAGGATGGAACCGTAGCAGTAGTAGTAAATGGTATCCCGATGACTGCTCTACTTGATACCGGTGCGCAAATATCGTTGATTAACAGAGAATCAGCGGATAAACTTGCCACGAGCCGGACAGTAGTAAACAATACAACTGTGCGAAGCGCTAGTGGTCATTTAATGAAAATTGGTGGGTCCTTGCGTGCTGATGTTTCATTAGGAGCTGGTAGCTTTAATGTCCCCTTAGCGATTGCAGATTCACTGCCGTATGATGTTATTTTGGGACGAGATTTTCTAACAAATATCGGTCAATTTAGTATTGATTATGACAGCAATACGCTGCAGTTTGGAAATCAAACTGTTGAATTAAATTTCATCGCTGAATCCGAGGATGTGGAGTCAGTTTATGTTACTTTGAAAGACCGTATTGTCATTCCGGCTTGTACTGAAGCTGTCGTAAACGGTTCCTGCAATTGCGTAAAGCTTAATCCAATAATTTTTAATCCAGCAAACGGTATAGCGGAGCGTCATATCGTTGCTGCTCCGGCTATTGTGGTCACCGATGACACCGGTAATGTTCCAGTACGACTTTTGAATCCCACAATGGCCCCTGTTACGCTGTTTCCTCATACGCGACTTGGATATTGCAGTACGATTGATGCACAACAAATTCAATGCGTTACTGAGCAAATTATCTTACCAGACGCTGTAGTAAATTCAATAGCTACAATTTTGCGTTGATTATAGGAAACTGAATGTGGTAACGCGGAAAGACAGTTATCCCATGAAGAGAATTGACGATGCTTTGGGGACGCTTGGTCGAGCTAAATATTTTTGCACACTAGATATGCAAAGCGGTTACCACCAAATAGACATGGACCCGGAAAGCAAATCTCGAACTGCATTCACGTCTCATGATGGATTATACCAATTTAGAAAGTTGCCGTTTGGATTGACCAATGCGCCTGCTACGTTTCAAAGACTGATGGAATCTGTTTTGGCCGGATTGGATTGGAAAATATGTCTAGTATACCTTGATGACATTTTGGTCATGGGGTCGAGTCCGCAACAACTGCTCGAACGTTTGCGGATTGTGTTTCAACGATTACGGTTGGCGAATTTGAAACTTACCTTACGAAAATGTCATTTTGGCCGAAAAACTGTAGCTTATTTGGGACATATTTTATCGAGTGACGGGTATTTTCCCGAATGCCAGAAGATAGATAAAATTGTGCAGTGGCCGGTACCAAAATCCGCGAAAGAAGTACAAAGCTTCATGGGATTGGCGTCTTATTACAGATAGTTTATTTGGTGTTTCGCAAAAATTGCTCGACCTCTGCATGAGTTATATCAAAAGAACAAGAAATTTGTTTGGGACAAGAAATGCCAAGAGGCGTTTTATCAACTGAAACGATTGTTAACAACGGCTCCAGTACTCATGTTTCCAGATTTTGAGAAACAATTTTTTCTCCAAACGGACGCCAGTGATGCAGCTATAGGTGCTGTACTTAGTCAAACGGATAGTGATGGGAAGGAACACCCGGTATCATTCGCAAGTCGAACTGTAACAAAGGCCGAAAGAAACTACTCTGCTATTGAACGAGAAATGCTTGCTGTAGTTTGGGCTATAAATCATTATAGACCGTACATATATGGACGCAAATTTGTGGTAGTAACGGATCACCAACCATTGAAATGGTTATTGACAATAAAAGATAGTCATGGAAGACTGTGTAGGTGGAGTCTTATGTTGCAGTCATACGACATGGAAATCGTTCACCGAGCAGGAAAGGAAAACAAGAATGCAGACGCTTTGTCACGACGTCCTGAAGATGGGGCGCCAAAGTTAGATGCCATGGTATCGAAGTGTCAAGTCTGCACTGACATAATATATACTAGGCGAACAGACCCGCGAGTAGACTTGGTTGTCAATGTGTTGGTTGATGATGACCATCAGCGATCGAGACCGTGCGAAGACGTCTTGATCAATTTAAAGGAACAAGAAATGGATCCATTTAGTAGCCAGATCATCAAGCTGCTAACAGCGGATGATGGCGAAACGCAGAAGAACTGGCTGATTCGCGATAGTTTGTTGTATCACAAAAGCGAAATGCGTGGGCATGAACAGCTGTATGTGGCAACTGTTCTTCGTGAACAAGTTTTGTGCGCATGTCATGACCATTTGTTTGGAGGACATCAAGGAATTAAAAAAACGTACCACTAGATATCGACAAGGTATTACTGGCCAACAGCATATGCTGATGCGAAAAAATATTGCATGAATTGTGCTGCGTGCGCTACGCGTAAGAATCCTCCGTACCGAGTTGTACCGCCATTGCAGCCAATTCCTGTTGAAGAGCCTTGGTACATGATTGCGAGCGACATTCTTGGACCATTGCCGTTAACTGAAAATGGAAATAAATATGTCATTACTTTTGTCGATTATTTTACAAAATGGGTTGAATATTTCGCGCTTCCTGATATTAAAGCAGCCACCGTTGCTAAGGTTTTTGTGGAGCCAATTATTTGTCGATTTGGAGTACCGTTCAAATTCTTCAGCGATAGAGGATCAAATTATGAGTCTGAGTTGATGCAAGAGACCAGTCGTATGCTCGGAATTCGGAAACTTGCGACAACGGCATACCATCCGGCGTGTGATGGTATGGTAGAGCGATTTAACCGAACAGTCGCCACCATGTTGAGTTTGTATGTTAAAACAAGCCAGAGCGATTGGGATCAAATTTTGCCATATGTTTGTTTCGCATACCGGTGTAGTGTACATGATTCCACCAATGAAACCCCATTCTATTTAAATTTTGGCCGCGATCCAGTATTGCCGCTTGATGTTGCAATGAATCGGCAACCCAAATCAACAGATGACTATGCTACTTCACTTGCACTACGGCTTAACGAGGCATGGGGTTTGGCTAAAGAAAACATAGAATCTGCTCAAAATCGGCAAAAAGCACAGCATGACCGAAAAAGCAAACCACTTCCATTTGTTGAAGGGGACTGAGTGTATTTACATGTTCCAACGATTCGCCGAGGAACGACCAAAAAATTGACCCGACAATGGAGAGGACCTTTCCGAGTGCTGCGTATAACAGACGACGGTACTGGAGCAACGATATTGCCTATAAAACGGTGTACAAAGACAAAGCCAGCATTAGTTAGTGTTTGTCGATTAAAACGCATAAGATCACCTGAAACGGGGTCCCTAGGAGAGTCCACTGCAATGCCCGATTTGGTGGGAAATGATCAAGACGAAACCGACATTGTGCACAATGAAAATAATGGCAGACTTATTCCCGACATTTCACCTGAACATGCGTATAATTTGAGACCGCGTAAAAAATAATGCCTAAGAAACATTTCACAAACACAGTGATCAAACAAACACCCATCACAAAAGTTATGTTGTATTTCCATATATCATACATACAGAACCTTTATTCATTATATGCTTATTTTATATATAACTTCATATCTATCAAATTTATTCAATTTTAATTAGTATACGAAACCACTGGGTTCCCACTGTTACCAATCTGATAGGTTGTTCTCAGTTAGTGAGCATAGGCTGGAAGTGTAAGGCAAATGTAAGACATTTAGATTGCAAATAAACGTACTAAACTTAAGCTAACAATGAGTAATTTGGTTAATACGAATGACTTCGAATGCAACAGCGAAATCCTAGTTATTGACAACAGCGAATTTACAGAGTTTGAGCGTCAGATGGATGATCTTGTAAATAAACAGTCAACAAAACGCAAATCCAACACCGGTAAAGTTAATAAACAAGTAACAAGTAGTGTGGACAAAGGTAAAGCGCCGAAACGTAAAAAACCGCCGCCAGCGTATCATGAATTATCTGTCAAATCGAATAAGAAACGATCAAAGGCGATGACAGACGATGCCAGTTCGAAACCAGTTAAGTCATGCGGTAAACAGAAGAAAGTGGTCAGCAACGATAAACAGACGACGAAGAAAACATTAAAAGCTTGTCCGAAAACTTCTCGCATGAGTGCCTCTCGTGGTTCAACATCTAGTTCCAAAACTTCTCGCGTGAGCGCCTGTAGTGGTTCAACATCTGCGACGGACGTGGTACATGCTACTCCACTCAATAATTTGTTCAGTCCGAGTCCGCATTATCCGTTGGACTGGACAGCTGAACCGATCGAACCTCATGTGTATGATCCAATGTTCAACTGGGAATCGCAACGCAAGATTCCTTCATTGTTGGATATTGTGGTGGAACCGCCTGAACAATACAGCACCAGTGCAAAATTGGATGGTCAGAGCGAGAAGAAACTTTCGGAAAATATCGGTCAACAGACTATGGAAATCGGTATGGAATCTGAGCGAACGGAAGTAATGGATGAAGACTCTGATGTTCAAGTCATTCAAGATCAAGACACAGATTGCAGTATTGTGGAAGAGCGACTCGTGGCGTCAGTTGCTGGCCGTGCTATAGAACAGCACACGAAGGTGATACCGGAACATGGTGCAAACTATCGTGGACCACGTGAAGACCCACGGCTTAAAATAGCAGCATTGTTAGAACCGGAGTTACCTCCTTGGGGAAAAAATTTGGTTACAATGAGCGCATCGACTAAAAGCACTAGTGAGAATGCGGTTGGAACAGGCAAGTCGGCGACAGCAGAACGTAAAGAAAGCTCATCGTCTGGTTGCATCGAACCTGCAATTGTTAGCAAATCCAGTGATTCAGACAAGACAAGCAGTCCGCTGTTGACAACTACAGTAAATAACGTGGCCGAGAAAACGCAACAAACTCAAACACAAGTAATGGTCATGGAACCTGGCGGTAAATCTACTAGAGTGGAAGTTGATGGGCAACAGTCTGCACAAATGAATTTGACAATTAATGTGGTTAACGTTAACAACGCATCGCCGACTGACATATCTGCTTTGTTAAATGATAGTGTTTTGCCTTCAACGTCTGGTAATCAAAAACCTAATTCGGAAGACAATGAAACTAAGCGTCGGCATCGAAAACCTGGTAGTGGTTCTGCAGCGCGTCACAAGGAAATGTGGATTCAAAGACAGTTTTATTATAACTATACATGGCGTGAATCAAAAGACTATTACTAGTGTGAGGACACACTTTTCAAAAAAAGGGAAGCAATGTAACATACGGTGAAATAGGAAAATTAGGTGTTTGAGAACAAAGTTTATTTTCAAGTATTTGTCTAAATTTGTTCAAGTTTTAAACCTATTTTAGGTTCAGGGAAAACCCCCCAATCCTTAATTTTAACCTATATGCTGGTTGCGCATGCTGGTTGCGCATTCTTTCAATCGACTTATGTTTTGTCTGCATATATTTGCAAAAGCATTTTGCTTTAGTGCTGGCATTATAATAATGTAAAATGTCAATAGCTTTTCAGCATATTTCCTATATAAAAACAGCGTGCAATTGATTTTGACTACTCCGTTATGATTTTTCTTCGGCAATAAACTGGTGCTTTAGCAGAGTCAATTTCATTGCGTTTTATTTAGTTTGTTTTGCGCCTGGCTTCTGCCGGCGCTAACACCCAGCCTAGGTCTACGCCAGCTTAGAGCGGCGTTGAACATTAATTACGCCAGCCATCGGCGGCGTTGACTTTAATTTACGCCAGCTAAACAGCGGCGTTTTGCTAAAATTACGCCTGCACCTTTGCGGCGTGCTAACTGCTATAGGTAGACGTACGCATCCGAGAATAGGCCTTGCCGGCACCTTACGTGCGGCGATTTGTTAGCTTTATTGCCAGCAGAGTAAACTGTGGCGACCCTTGCAATACCACGTTACAATGTGACAGCGACTCCCCTCTAAACGAGGCAGGTGGTCGGCCAAAAACCCAACTCCCTGTGGTACATTTGGTACCATGCGGGGCCCCAAGAGTGGCACACTCTTGTTATTATCCACTCTTGCTTCTATAAAGAATATGTGCTTAACTAAAAGGCTTCTAGTGCAGACCTGATTTGTCACTATTTTCTCTTAACTATGCTTTCAAAGAAGATTCTATAGAAAAAATTATTTTACATCCTTGTTTAATGTTGTATGCTTTGAAGTTCATTTTATATGAGCATCATCGCTGCAGCAATAATTATTCCGTTTTCACAATGTGTCCTTGTAGCATTTAAGATTCAAGAAAATGGAAACAGAACGCGAAGCGATCCTTGCTATGGGCGCAGCTGACATGAAAGACGGTGCGAAATACTGGGTCGGCAAAGATTATGTCAATTTTATATTCAAAGACTTTGTCGACCTGGATCAACCGTTTGCAGGTTAGTTTAGTTAATTTTGTTAATCCAGTAATCTGAGTTTTACGTTTTAGTAAACCTTTAAGTTTTTACTGAATCATTTGTGACGTATACTTTAATGTTTTCTACTTGTCAACGAACTAGGCACGTTAATTAATGAATATGATAAACAAATTTAAATTTTCAGAAACACTGCAAAAAAATTTTACATTCGGTGTAAAATATCATATCACGACTGATATCTAGTTCGATATACGGTTATTAAGATAAACGCGAAACTCCGAGCGAAGCTCGTAGTTTCGCGAAGCGTTTTATGTTTTGTACTTGGGGGTCGAAAGGTGGATGTCCATTCGTCCGTCTGTCCGTCCGAAAAGAATCTCAGGAACGGCTGAACCGATTTTCATAAACTTTTTTGTTTGAAAGCCAATTATCCTAGGGTGTAAACCTCGCGTTGGGGTTTTAAAATTTTAAGCCGTTTATTAGCTACAGGCTAGGGTTTTTAGGTGCGATGAATTTGAATAAATTGTTTCCAAACATCCAAAACCGATAATTGAATAGTTAGCTAATTGCTAATTTGCATATTAGCTTAATTGACAAGACAAAAACTTGGACTTTTTAATTTATTTCAATAATTATTAGGGTTTACTGAAGGTTTTTGGGTGCGAGGAATCTGAATAAATTGTTTACAAACCTCCGAAACCGATAATCGAATAGTTAGCTAATAGCTAATTTGCATATTAGCTTAATTGACAAGACGAAATTAGGACTTTTTAAATTATTTCAATAATTATTACGGTTTACTGAAAGTTTTTTGGTGCGAGGAATCTGAATAAATTGTTTATAAACGCCTAAAACCGATAATTGAGTAGTTAGCTAATAGATAATTTGCATATAAGCATAATTGATAACCCTAAATTAGGCGTTTTTACAATGTTTCACTAATTAGTAGGGTTACAAGCAATCTAATTTCTGCAAACATGCGTTTTCGGGTGCGAAGAATCTGAATAATCTGACTACAAACCTTTAAAAGCGATTATCAAATAGTTAGCTAGTAGCTAATTTGAATATTTTCTTAATTGACGAGAAAAAATTA
This sequence comes from Enoplolaimus lenunculus, assembly GCA_030248215.1. Lineage (NCBI taxonomy): Eukaryota > Metazoa > Nematoda > Enoplea > Enoplida > Thoracostomopsidae > Enoplolaimus > Enoplolaimus lenunculus. The sequence goes on along the minus strand of JASANG010001956.1, from coordinate 48,223 downwards.
TGACTTGAAATTATTGCAATAATTATTAGGGTGGCTGACGGGTTCTTGGGTGCGAGGAATGTTAGGAAATTGCTTAAAAACCTCCAAAATCGATAAATGAATAGTTAGCTAATAGCTAATTTGCATATTACCTTAATTGCTTACGTGCGTTCGAGCTTCGCTCAAAAAATGTAGTCCCACTACGACTGGTCACAATCGCTGAAACATTTTGAGTCGAGGTTATTCTGATTGAAAATGTTGTTTGAGAATCATTAGAGTACAGTGTCGGACAGCATTAAGTGCGCTTGCGTTGTACACATATGTTCCAGTATAGATTACTCGGTTCTTGGACGCCATCGCGTGCAAGCACTATTTGAGCTGTTCTCGATTACTGTAGCCGCAAGCCGTGCCTGCTTATCGCGTCTCTAAACGCGGTTGTTTGCGAGTAAAAAATTCAAGCTATAAAAGCGATCGTGGACGCAGTTGTGATTTGACTGCGAATTAAATTCTATCTGTGACAGTATATAATTATGGCAAGGCGAAATCGTTATTAATTATTATGTTGATTTGACACGTAGTATTGATATTTGATAGATTTTATTGATCGGCACGAAACTCCACGGATGCCATGGCACGATATCGGCTCATTGGTATACGGCGCCGCCGCTCGCGATACAGCGCGCCACTTTATACAACGATGGAACGCGGCGAAAATTGAAAAGCTAAAGCATGATGACAATTATCCGCTACTGATGCCAAAATCGTACGACAGAGTGCAAGTGCCACGAGTGTTTCGCAATTTGTCAATACGAACAAACGTACAGGTATACATACATGCTCATGGATGAAGGTACTTGGCAAAGTTGACACTTTAGACGTGCGTATCAAGGGTTAGGAAGTGAATGTTACGTTATTATCATATGGAATTTAGCCAACGATTTACCTGAAATGAAAACTGTTGATATTTGAACTCTTACCCCAGTGTCCGCTGCGCACGGTAATGATACTGATTTATTTGTTGCACATAGTGAAGATTGTTTAGATGGACACCAGTCATTGTAAGCATGAAGAGATTTGAAAGTTTCCTTAAAGTTCCTGCATTTCAAAAGTGGAGTATTTTCCTTATTAATAGGGGGGTTATGTATTACATTTCTATTTTTATAAAGTATTATCGAGATTTTCAGTTGCTGCGAAGTTCTGCTGACTGGAGCGCTGGCATGAATCACATCGAACAGTCAATCCATCAAGCATACGTGGATTTGATTTCAAACGCTGAACACTTTATTTATATTGAGGTATCTTGATTAGGGTATGACAGGTTCTTAATCCCGGACGGATAATTGTTTTGTAGCATACCGGTGTCTCCGGTGGCAACTGGCAAGTTTTGATGTACCCACGCACAACGCCGCTATTCGGGGTGTTATAAAAACCACTTTTGTAACTAATCATTTTCTTTCTCACGTACGGGTAACTTAAACTTTTTGCTTGATTTTTGCTTGAAAGCCTATGTTTCAGAACCAATTCTTTGTCAGCCAAATTGAATCAAACGAAGTTACAAACAAAATATCTCAGGCATTGTTCGATCGTATTGTAAAGGCGTACAGGTGAATTTTTAATGTTTAAATTACAACGTGTCAAACGTTGATTGTGTAATATTTTTGGTTCAAGCGTTGACTTATGAAAGCTAAAATCGGTATTTGCAACCATATTATTTGGTTTGTCTAGCGATTAATTTTCAAAGTCCTACACGAGACTGGCTTTTAATGAAATCGTCAGTCTGTATGGATTTGCTAGAATTTATTGATTTTGCACAGTGGCATTAAAAGTTTAGTTGTTTTTTCGCTCTATTTAAAACTACATGATCCTAGATTTTGTAAGAAAATAATACTCAATTTTGGTCTGTTGTGCTTCCGTACGATTGGTTTTCAATATAATGATGTTATGCTACAATTATGGATGTTCACGACGACAAGTAGAACTCGCACCAATAGCTGGCTATTGCATTGTTACTTAAAAACAGGGGTTTATTCAGTACAACGGTTCATTTATTTGTACTCTCGTTAAAAATCTAGATATACGTTACGTAATACACATAATATTTTGATATTTTGAGAAACAAAGAAACATTTCGCGTTTACGTTATGCTGCCGCTTTTGCCTGCGTTTGAAGGTCAGATTGGGACTGGTCAAGGATCGGCGCTGCAAGTAGTGTTAAACTGGGCATACGTATCGATTTCGAAAGGTGAAAAAGCAATTCTGAATCGGCTGGCAAAAATTGGTATGTTCATTTTTTGCGTTTTATTCTTTGCGTAATAAAGTACAGCACTAGTGTAACATATTTGTTATTCCACAACATTTAGCCGTTTCGTTAGTCTTGGGCTTATGGCTGATATTTCGATTTAGTTGTATTGTAGCTGGTAAATGGTTTGCTAGTCTTTTACTAAAAATTAATAAATTTTAAGAATACAAATATGGAGTTGTTTGAATGTTATTTAATTACTTCAATATTTTAGTGGATGATCCTTTACGATACATTTGTTTCTGCAGTTTGCGGACATACGAACGCTTATCGGGTAGACTGGTAAGTATTTTATTTCACAACATAATTTGCAATAATTTGAGATTTACAAAATTATCACCGAAATCCTGTATCCGATAGGTTTATACCGAATGCCGGAACCGGATGCGAGTATTTTGCTGGATAGCAAACCGGAGCCGGATATCCGGTCGCCCCCTGCATGGAAGGTAGGTTCTCAATGATGATTCAACAGAATGTCTTGTTGATATGATTAGTTTGTTTATATTCTTGAAGCTTTATTCAACACAAAAATACTATATTATTGTTTTGGGGCGAAAATAATGGTAATTGCACATCAGATGTCTTGAAGTTATAAGTGTACTGAGTACTTTAATTTGGAGTATGATGAACACTCTTCCTATTAACTTTTGTCTTCCGGTGCATGTGCATAGCTCAGGGTTGGACCTGATGTTAATGTTCCGATTTGGAAATAGTTAGCAAGTTCCGGTCGAACCCTAGCACCTTGTAGCTACGTCAATAGATTGATGTTTTATGAGACGTTTCTGTATAATTTTGCATTTTCACTAGCGAAATTGTATTTAGTTGCGGACAACATAATTTAGAATTAATATGAAAAATTTCTATGACACGCATGGTGAACTTTTAGGTCACAGAAGAAGTTTATATACATAGTAAGTTAATGATTGTCGATGACAAACGGTGTATAATTGGATCTGCCAATATAAACGATCGGTCACAGCTTGGAAAACGGGACTCTGAGGTGCGCAGTTTACCGTAGTTTACTTTTCGAGTAAGAAAATAATTTTCGTTTTTATTCAAATTCAGCTGTTTGTGTTTAATAATCTAATTTCTTACTAGTATAAATTGATCTGCATTGGTAAAATTTCGCAAAATGTGATTTAAACGCGTCCCAGGCTCGAATGCTTTCGTTTTTTTGGGTCGAAGTGATGTGTGCTTTATCAACCTACCATGTTTCGTAGGCTGCTGCAGCTGCCAAAGTTGTAAACCTACATACTTACATTAATTTACAGTAAAAAAGGTGTCTAGGTTAGGATTAAACTTCAACAGCCTTAAAACGGTTAGTTTTTGTTAATCTTGATTATACGATGGTTGGAGCAATATGTTGACAGGTGTGTGTATGCGTTGAAGACGTAGAATTTGAAACAGGTCGCATGGCTGGGCAAGAGTATCCACGTGGAAAGTTTTGTGGAAGCCTACGGTGCCAACTTTTCAAGTATAACTTTTTGGTGTTTACCTAGGTTCAGTTCGTGCTGTTCTGTTTCTTGCGGCGCCTGCGTTATAGCGCAGACTGTCTCTGATAGTATAGCTCAGTTTAGTTACCTTGCTGGTTTTGTTTTTTTGCCTAATTATTATTGAGCGAAGCGAAACTCCGAGCGAAGCTCGGAGTTTCGCGAAGCTTTTTATGTTTTGTACTTGTGGGTCGAAAGGTGGATGTCCGTCTGTCCATATGTCCGTCTGTCCGTATGTCCGTCTGTCCGTCCGAAAAGAATCTCAGGAACGGCTGAACCGATTTTTATAAACTTTTTTGTGTTTGAAAGCCAATTATCCTGGGGTGTTAACCTCGCATTGGGGTATTAAAATTTTAAGCCGTTTATTAGCTACAGGCTAATTTGCATAATTAATTAAGCATAAATTAGGACTTTCCACAATATTTCACTAATTATTACACTTAGAAGCAATGTAATTTTAGCATTAAAGGGTTTTTGGGTGCGAGGAATCTGCGTAGACTGTTTACATACCTCCAAAATCAATAATTGAGCAGTTAGCTAATAGATAATTTGCATATTAGCTTAATTGACAAGACAAAACTAGGACTTTTTAAATTATTTCAATAATTATTAGGGTTTACTGAAGGTTTTTGGGTGCGAGGAATCTGAATAAAATGTTTACAAACCTCCAAAACCGATAATTGAATAGTTAGCTAATAGCCAATTTGCATATTAGCTTAATTGACAAGACAAAATTAGGACTTTTTAAATTATTTCAATAATTATTAAGGTTAAAAGCAATATAATAGGGTTTTAGGTACGAGGAATTTAAATAAATTGTTTACAAACCTCCAAAACCGATAATTGAATAGTTAGCTAATAACTAATTTGCATATTAGCTTAATTGACAAGACAAAACTAGGACTTTTTAAATTATTTCAATAATTATTAGGGTTTACTGAAGGTTTTTGGGTGCGAGGAATCTGAATAAAATGTTTACAAACCTCCAAAACCGATAATTGAATAGTTAGCTAATAGCTAATTTGCATATTAGCTTAATTGACCGGGCAAAATTAGGACTTTTTAAATTATTTCAATAATTATTAAGGTTAAAAGCAATATAATAGGGTTTTTAGGTACGAGGAATTTAAATAAATTGTTTACAAACCTCCAAAACCGATAATTGAATAGTTAGCTAATAGCTAATTTGCATATTAGCTTAATTGACAAGACAAAACTAGGACTTTTTAAATTATTTCAATAATTATTAGGGTTTACTGAAGGTTTTTGGGTGCGAGGAATCTGAATAAAATGTTTACAAACCTCCAAAACCGATAATTCAATAGTTAGCTAATAGCTAATTTGCATATTAGCTTAATTGACCGGGCAAAATTAGGACTTTTTAAATTATTTCAATAATTATTAAGGTGAAAAGCAATATAATTTCAGCACTAAAGGGCTTTCGGGTGCGAGGAATCTGAATAAATTGTCTACAAACCTTTCAAGGCGATTATCGAATAGTTAGCTAATAGATAATTTGCATGTTTGCTTAATTGAGACAAAATTAGGACTTTTTGAATTATTCCAATAATTATTAGGGTGGCTGAAAGGTTTTTGTGTGCGAGGAATCCGAGGAAATTGCTTACAAACCTCCAAAACCGATAAATGAATAGTTAGCTAATAACTAATTTGCGTATTACCTTAATTGCTTACGTGTGTTCGAGCTTCGCTCAATAAATGTAGTCCCGCTACGACTGGTTCGATCAATTTTCCTACAAAGTCTCATATAACTAGTGATAAGTTGAAATCAAATTGATGTTTTCATAATACCATTACTCCTTAATTACTCTATTGGCATAATTTTTGTTCGACTTTTTATCACAATATTCACTGCCGAGTTCATAAACTTAAGATTTTTGTTGCTTTTTAACGAAACGCGCCGCGCAGTCCATTCATTGGATCAGGCAACGAAATAATTTGTTTTACAATTTAAAAACGTAACAACGTAATATGTAAGTTTCTCGGTATATTTTTTCAGCGAACATTTGGGACTTTTGACTGCGCCTGATGACAGCATCGATATAACTGATCCTGTTTGCCATGAGTTTTATTACAAAGTGTGGTTACGGATTGCATCAAAGAACACTGACATTTTTGATAGGGTAAGTTGTTTTATTATTAATTATTAACAAAAATGAGGAAAGATTGAACACAACGTTTTTTCATTTGGACGTTTGCCGAACAGTATTTTGTATTGTTCGCTAAGTTTAGACCCTTTGTTTTGTATATTTTTAACGGCAAAACTCAATATGACTTTTTTCGTTGCACAGCAAGTGTTTGGTGTAAGTTTTCAGCCATAATGCACAGTTAGCGCAAGTGGGTAGCTTTGTAATTCATTTGTGGTGCCGTTTTATTGCTGAAGACAGGGGTGTGAATGGGATATAGGAGCTCTAAGTTTAATGCACGCAATGCAGTTGCCGTTGTCGGAACAATTCGCGTAACCGAAAACGCCTGAATTGCGAACCTGAATTTTGTCGGGATTTCAGCTGGAATCGGAATTCCGATGAAATTTTGTCGGGATTTCAGCTGTAATCGGAATTCCGTTGAAACTTTGTTAATCTGCAATATTAAAGCTGGAACGCCACACATGCGTATTTTGGGCAGTGTTCCAAGATATAAGTCTGTATGCATTGCGAATACTGTTGTTTCGGATGTGTTTTATATATCTGCAAATCACTACAGCTTTTCAAATACCGTTTTTTAATTTTGTTTATTTAAATATGAGGGACCCAGGGACAATTTAGCCTAGGGCCGGAGAAGCCTTAGTCGAGTTGCACACGTGTGCAACTACGTGCACTAGTAATTATTATTGCTGTTAAAAATTAAAACAATAAACAACGTGTAATGCTTCTGGTTAAAGCACGTAATTATATGTAATAGAATGACCAATGAACATGAGAGTAGGCAGGGGAATGCGGGAATTGTTCAAAAAATTTTCTTATATTTAACACGAAATTTGTTATAACAAAAATTGATTCTAGAATCGTGTTTGAAAATACAAAAATATAATAGCAGGTCGCCCGTCCTGATTTATTTTTTTGGCTACGCCAGTGTATATAAATATAATTTGATATTTTTGTAGGTATTTCGATGCACACCAACCGATCATGTACTTTCACTCGAAACAATGGGACCGTACGCCAATCAAATTCCACTTGCCGAATTGAATATTGTCAAAGCAGAAGAATTATTGTCAGCTGTTCGCGGATTTTTGGTGTTGTTTCCGACGCGATTTCTCGCAAACAGCAATCTCGCTCCGTCGGTTACTACAAAGGAGGGTCTTGCTCCTGTGTCTCTGTTTGTTTAATCAACAATGACGTAGTCAGCAGTTGAATTACATATTATATGCGTTAATTATGACCCTCAAGTTGTGCAATTTTTAATTTAAATTATTGTCGTGTTTTTGACAAAGACCCCAGTCTGTTACAAGTTTTCGTATAATTTTTACTGTAAAGCTGTTTGTTTAGCTGTTTGTCTACAGTTTCCTGCGATTTTTTTCCAGAAAGAATTTTGTAAGTGAAAATATCGCATGTTTGAAGTAATATCTTGAATTGATATATTTTACAGTTTTAATTTCTAAAAAAGTACTGGCATCGGCCGCCCAACGCGTCTGGATTGGACCATCGAGCATTGCGTAATCGTTCGAAAATGTCGCAAGCTGGTACCACGTTTTTAACGGTTTTGTTTTATTGTGTAAATGTTGCCACATAATATGTGCTGAGCTCATGACGCTATTTTTTGACCAATCCGAATGTTGAATTTTGGTTCACGTACTCGATGACCATGGGCACCCATATGAATTCGTCAATATTGAATACGTTCTTTCCGGCGTACAAGTAGTATAAATATAACCAAGAGTGTATGATCACTCTTTGTAACAAGAGTGTGCGACTGGGTAAATTCCGTGAATTAAAGAATGTACCCGGCACGCGTTGCGTTTTTGGCCTACCCCCCCTTATTTGGGGGGGGGGAATCGTTGAACCAATATTTTGAATTTTAGCTAAAGTCGCTCCGATTATATTTTAACTCCTGTGTTTACTATGTAGATTAAGTGGTGACTACCCTCCCCCAAAGCAGGGGGGTCGAGCAAAAATGCAACGCGTGCTGGTACACTTTGTGCCATGCACAGCCCAAGCAGTGGCGCACTCTTCTGCAAGATGGACATCATCCACTCTTGATATAACGAATTAAAATCTGTGCCGTTTTGGTAATCTCGGCAAAATGGAGTGTATGCATTAACCGTATTATGCTTGTGCCTTTGTACTTGTTTTCCAATATTTCAACTTGTGTCGTGGTACTGTAATGTTAAATTTTAAATTTTTTGATTATCTACTCGTTTGAAATGCCATTTGTATCTGTCCAGTCGTTTTGTGCTCAACGAAATGTAGTCCACAATGTGCTATTTATGAGGACATGTTTACTTACAATTGTATCTGTATGAATTAAGTGCTGCGGATCATAGAGGTTGATGATACTTTTCGTCGAACTTTTGCGCGTTTCTGGCCGCTGACTCTCAAATTCGAGTATTTGCGATTGTTGTGGAATGGAAGAAGAATCTGTAGAGCACTTCTTAGCGATATGTTCGGTTTATAGCGAAGTTTCGTATCGAGTCTACAGATTATATAGTGTAAATAAAATTGTCAATAACATAAAGAAACTGATTAGGTTTATAACAGAGTCAATAAGATTTTAATTTAGACTTCAACTTAGTTAACCTAGTTTTCAGAGACTGTGTAACGAACCAACGGTGTCTAAACACCTCGAGGTCTCTTTCAACGGATATCTATAGCTATCGATCTATCTTATTTCCGTTCACAAAACGTACCCCGCTCCCGAAAATTATGACTGGAATCATAGAAATACGGGACGAGGGTAAGAATATGGTAACTTTTTCAGTTTTTAAGGGTGGTCGTAAGCAATTCAGATATATAAAAATGGATCTTTTCCGTTAACACAACTAGTTCAGGTTTGCCCAAAAATGGTGCATTTTGAAAATTTTTTGCATATTTGAGCTTCTCATGACCTCACCTGATCATTACACGCCTAAATTTTAACCTTTGAAAATTCGATTTTTAAGATCCCAAGGTCCTCCAATTGGGACCCAAAAACGCAGCTTGCGGAGCTGAGTTGAATGGTGCTAAATTTTATGGTCAAATAACTTATTTGGCGCGGTTTAACTTGCTAACCCGATGTCTGATTGCATAAAATTAGCACCATTCCACTCTCAACTCCACGAGCTGCGTTAAACGGTATATAATTTGTCTAACTTTATGGCAAAAAAATTTTTGGGTCCAAATGGGATCGTTAGGGACCTAAAAATCGAATTAATCAAAAATTCAAATTATTTCATGCAATGATTCGGGAAAGCCATTAGAAGCTGAAATGTGCAAAAAATTTTCAAAATCAAATATTTTTGAGCAAACGTCGGCATTGGGAAGATAACAAAAACCCAGCAGTTTTTACTTTCTCCACACGTTAACGCTCATATTTACGTTTCGCAAAGGATTACCATTGCGTAAGCATAAGCTGTTTACAAGGCCTAAGCTTTAGCTCAAGCCTAAGGTTTAAACTTAAGATGTGTGGAAAAAGTGGAAAAGTGTAGAAACGCCAAGTCATGTTCTTATCTTCACTTGATTTTTGTGAAATTAATTTCGCCTCCGTGGTTTACGTTCAGTCTGTCGTTGTTTATGCTTCTGTAATGTTTGAATTGATATTTTTTGTGATACTGATTTTCAAGGTATATAATGTAATGTGTTAATTATAATAGCCAAGTTAATTTCAGCTATGCTTACGTAGCAGTATATCGCAGATAAGTTCAACGTTTACTGGTCAAATTTTTACATTTTTGGAATATATTATTTTATCGCAAACCGGATTTTCCGGTTTACTTACAAGAACAACAAAAAATATATCTTCTTAAAGAGGAAAAGTTTAAAAAATAAATAGAAAAGAAATAAAGAAAAAAAACAATTCTAAAGAAAATTAGCCTACACCTGTTTCTACACTTATGTGTCTAAATCAAGAGTCGGTACGATTTGGCTTCAAGCTGGTCTTCAGCGTGAAAGATTGCGTTCTAACCAATAGCATCTAATTCTTAACCTTTTGACTGTTAATGTATTGGTTTAAATATGCTTATAAAGTTGGAATCGCGTATTTTACGTAGTTTAGACTACGTTTCAACATATACTGAGGTACACTGTTTTATGCAAATAAGTAATAGATAAAGTTATTTGATAGGACAGTATAAAAGTAGCGTCTGCTGTATTACTTGGACTCAGAGTTCGCTGAGTGGGAATCTGTTCCCACTTGGCCAAATGTTCCACTCGAAAAACGACCCATGTTCAACTCGATACTCTCTTTAAGCTTTCAACAAACTGCCGTACTCGAACTCGGGGGCAGCTCCAAAAACAGCCTTATTTGATTACCTACATCTAGATTGCGTTTGTAAGTTTTTGTGCAATTTATATATATTTTGTTCACTTATTTATTGCAGCCGGTTCGTATTGAAGCTTTTGTATGCAGGTTTAGTGCATTGCTAATTGTAAACACGGCCAATGTTACTTTTAGAGCCGTAACAGTAGATTAAGCGTATTCTTAAGCCTCAGCGTAAGCGTTGCAAAAGCGTATTTTTACGCCTACGCCTAAGTAAAAAAATGTAAGTCTAGAATGTAAGCCTACTGTTTTGCAGACTCACCAGAAACCGGGACGGCCCTAAACGTAACATGGACCGAAAACACTGTGCGATGTGCCTTGTTTATTTCTTGAAATTTTAGCTGTTGTTATTTGTCTATTTAATGCTGCAGGGGTTTACCAAACCACCGGTCGTGGGTGGCTTTTACGGAAAATGTTGGTACTGCGGTCCTTGATCATGGAGTAAATGGATAGTTAAAATGCCGGTAACAGAAATGAATAGTAATCAAAGTACGAGGCTTATGAAATTAACTTATGTATAAAATTATCGAAGGTTTTTTGTACTTCTATGCCGATACAATTGAAATACAGAAAGCTAAAAATGGAAACATGCTGTTTTTGAAGGCGTATAAATTTTTCTGGAATATATGCTCTTCCTCACTATATGGGCGTGTCTATAAACCAAACCTAAGCTGATGCTTTGAGCCAATAAACAACGCCTAATTATTCCCATAAATTGCCGTATTTTTTATGTTTGCCTAACGGGAACGGACGATTTAACAACGAACGGATTCCAGAATAAACACTGAAATATACTTCTTGGGACCAGGAGTAAAGTTGGAAACCATACGGGCCGCTGACATTTTTTCTATTACAGTGTAACCTTATATCCGTTTCCGGTCAAAAGTGGTGTTTGTTTCCGCTATAGAATTACCGGCCCATGTATAGAACAGGGCCAGAACTGTAGTATAAGCATATTCCTAAGTCAAAGCATAAGGATTAGCCTATTCCCAAGCCTAAGCCTCGGCTAAAAAGTAAGTCAAATGCTTAAACTGACTCTATTACAGCCCCGCCGGAAAACGATCCGGCCCTGTTGTATACATGGGCCGAAATAGCGGTTTTTCAGTTATTTTTGTGCTCAAAATTAGTTATAAATTACGTAAATGTTTCGACACTTTGCAATACAAATTTGCTGCAATTGTTCGATATGAAAAAAATTACGAAATTCGGGCAAAAATTTTAAAAAATTCGACGCACCCGCCATTTTTTCTTTAAAATTTTTGTGAGACTGGAGTATTTATACATGCCTCAGTTGTGATGGCAGAAAAATAAAACATTTTTTTATTCTTCAATATCCGTTTCCGTTATGTTGTCACTGTCCAGTTCCGTTATTTTACTATTCGTTTACACCCTGATATTAAAAATATTGTATATTTGTTTGTTTTGGTATTTAAAAGCTTTTCGATAGTTTAGACTAATACTAAATTTATGCCAGTCGCACACCTGTTTGTCCGGGTACCCAAGTTGCTCCATGGACGCTTTGCTGTCAAATTCATCAACTTCAAATTTTAGTGACATTCATAAACCTGGTATGTTTTGTGTTTTTAGGCAGAGCCTGTTTATCTGTTCAATGTAGATTACGCAGTGAAAAAATTAGTTTCCTTTACTGAACTTAATAATAAAATTGAAACGTAATTGTATGCAGTCTGAGCGCTGTTTTTAGGAACAATGTATAGAACTGGGCCGATCGTTTTTCGGAGGGGCTATAATAGAGTCAGTTTAAGCTTTAGACTATTTTTTGTTTAGGCTTAGGCTTATGAATAGGCTCATTCTTACGCTTAGGCTTAGGCTTAGGAATATGCTTATACTACTATTCCGGCCCTTTTCTATACGTGGGTCCAGTCCAAAATCACGAATCAGTCCATAAGCATCATTAACACACAATAAGTTGCGTAAATGTTACAGGACCAAATAAAGTTCAGTAAAGAATTTAATTTATTCCCAAAGTATATAAATTACCCTAGTCAGTTTGCATGTTGCAAACGCATAGCCAAAGGCAGGTCTATTGGTCGTATCCTGCCTACGTACAATTTTGTAATTACATTTTTAATAGCGACTGGTCCGCCTTAAGTGTCCGTTTGCGACTAAAATTTTCAATGAAACATATTAAGTTCTAGTTTCAAAACTTTCAAATTTTAAATTTTAGTAATGTATACAACACATAAACACTAATGTCCAATAACCACTGTTTCTACTGGCTGGCCGGCCGGCGTCCAAGGAGAAGTGTGACCGGCCGCTCGGTGATTGGCCGCCGGCCGTTCAAGACACTTTACAAATTAACTAATCGTTTTAGGGTCAGTAATTCAACAAGAAACGACCTCCTTTTGAAATATACGTTGAAAGAATCAAAGGAGACAGTTTACCGCATTGTTTCTAAATATTTTTATATAGCAGGTAATATACATACTTTTTGGATTTTAACACGGAATAAGTTTCAATCACCGTTTCTTTTTTCAGTTCTTGTTTCCTGTGTAGCTGAATATGAAATTTTATTAAAAATACTTGTACACTGAAGGGTCCTATTTACGTGTTTGTTTGGTAAAAAGTCGTGATGCATTGGATATATTTAGTGGACAACTTATGTCACTAACACGTTTATATTAATGCGTGCGTTCCGCAAATGCAACGACCCTACCGTTTTGAACAGGCAGTATATATTTCCGTACTGTTTACAAAAAGCATTTTTCATCGCATCCCTTGCGACAGAAATTGATGATCATTTGCGCGTTTTTGGAAACGGTGTAGCGGACAAATTCAAAATCCGCAAATTGTGTACGGACTTTTCAAATTTTGCAAGAAATTCAAACTGTGAGTGTGATTTACAAAACTTGGCGGGAAATAACGGAATAATTTAATTTTGGCGGGAAAATTGAAATTTTGGTGACATTCAAATTTTAGCGGGAAAATTCAAATTTTGACGAGAAATTCAAACTTTGGAAGGAAAATCCAAATTTTGGCAGGAAATTCATATTTTGGTGCGAAAACTCAAATTTGGCGGGAACATTCAAATTTTGACGGGAAATTTAATATCAGGCATTCCACACCTATTGCGCAGTTGAATGCGACATTCAAGGAAAATAGCAACGGTATAATGGTTTTAACTCAGAATGAGTTCAATCACTCATTCTGAATTAGGACTATCAGAACTGAAAATTTTGAGTTGATTCATCTCATTCTGAGTTTAATTAATCAACTCACCCAGAGTCAACTCAACTCAGAGACAGAATCAACTCAATTCAGACTGGGTTAATGTTTACTGATAATAATTCAGAAATCAACTCAACTCAGAGATACAATCAACTCAATTCAGACTGGGTTATAATGTTTACTGATAATAATTCAGAAATCACCAACTCGAAAGCTGAATTGATTACTCAACTCATTCGATATTTACAGTGTGTGTGATAAAATCGCATTTGTTCTAAAATTTTAACTGTCTGAAAAATTTCGCAGTATATCGTTTGTTGCATATCTTAATAGTCTAAGATCGAGTCTCATTGAAACAATTGTGATCAATGAATTGTAAACAATTTTGCAACGTAAACAAAAACGTCGCGGTTCGTATATTTTACTTTCCTGTTTATTGTTTTTGATATTTTGAAGTTGGCAATTTTGGCTATGATCAGCGTTTTTACTTGGCGGCATACTCTGCAAAATTGTGGAGCATCTGCCTATATGTACATTCCTGTATACACTGAAACGCCAATGTTTACTTCAAGGGGCGTTCAGGTTTTTGGCAGGTCCATAAAAGAGTATATTTATAGGTTCTAGATTACATTTTTTGCTTAGGCTTAGGAACGCATTTTTGCAACGCTTCGGCTTAGGCTAAGGAATACGCTTAATCCGCTGTTACGCCGCTTAAAGTAACACTGGCCCAGATCAAAAATGGGATTGGTGCAAACCGGTGGGGGGGGCAAACCAAAGTATCCCTACTTTTCTAGAAATTGGTTTAGAACTTTATTTACGTTTTGCGTACATTGTAAAGTCAGGGTAGACTGTGTTGGTTAGAAAACTTATGGGTTGAAAATGTGTCATGAAATGATTAAATCTACGTAATGTTAACAATGGCACATTTTAATTGTAGCAAAATGTTTATATATTCATGTGAATTGTCCAATAATTTTTAGGTTTTAAAAATTTCAAAAACTGTTTTATTTTGCATTTTTAACCAAGAGTGCATGATACAAGAGTGTAACTGTTGGGGTTCCGCAAGGTACAAAATGTACCGCCGGGTGTTGCGTTTTTGACCAAACCCACCCCCCTTGTTTCTAGTATCTAGGTTTTCCAGCCGTATTGTCTTCTGGTGAACAGGCTCCAATAGTTAACAACGGCCCCAATTTTAATGTTTTAAGTATTTTATTGAAAATATAGCCGAAACCCCAACATTTTGAATGATCTGGTGTCGCATGAAAAATACCACCCCCCGCCAACAAATGCGATGACTCCTGGACACACATCTACGGCGCTGTCAAGTATTTATAGTACTGTTGTATAAAAAATGACACTAAACCAATATTACCGCTCATAATTAGAAATCCAGACGATAGAGCGAAATTCGGTTCAGGAAAAATTTTACTGGAACATTCAAAACAAATACATGGGCATAGCCAGGATTGTGGTTTGATAGGCCGGCTTAGTTTACAGTTTGCGACCGGAAATGTTATTCGATAACACCTTACGGTAAGACGAGGTCGTACTTAGGGTTGCCTGCCTTCCAAAATCCAACTTCGGACACTTGTGCAATGTCAAAACATGGTTTTGTCGGTGGCGATCCGAGGCTGGACCAGCGGTAACCCCACAATCTAGTACCGAAACCAACCTTAATAATGGTTTCGAACACTGTTTAAAGCCGGCTAAATTTTTGCTAACCTAAAAAGTGCACTGTTTCGTAAGCAGGTCGTAGTCATTCCTGCTGCAACATCTGCTGGAATTGAAACGGAAGCCAATTTTTCGCAGGGGTCAGTATTTCCTATTTATCTTGGTCGTGCATAAAATTGACCAGGGGTCTGTTTTAATGTGGTCATTTTTTTTCATACGACCGCCCAATAAAACTTGTCGGGGTTATTTTTCGCGCAACACCGGAATCAATTTTGATTTGATTTCGAGCAAACCACAACAGAATGTGAACATTAAATTTCATGAACACAAGAAATAAATCAACTTCTCGTGATTCTATAAACGTAAAACCGACTTGATGACGTTTACTGAAAACAGATATTCGATTACACCATTGGTCGAAGTTGGTCACTGTGTTGAGATTCAGGATTAGTTACGCCTTGCGTGCTACAATGGCGGATCCACGGGGGGCACCCGGTCGTGCCCGCCCCCCCCCACCAATAGCATCTCAACAAAAATTATATAGAGTGTCAACTGCTGTTCTACGCAGTTCCGAAATTAGCAGGTAGTTCTAACTCATATAAAAACTGAAACAGATGTTGCTGAATCTGATTGGATTTTGCTTTTTCAAAACTGAATTGGCTTCCGAATCCGAGCCTTTAAATTTGTGCCTGTGTGAAACCAAATCTGAACTTATGTTGCCACCCTGTTGTTTAGATATAAATTGGTGTTGATGCGTTAGTTTATTTGTGATTTATATCAATTGAACGAACGTAAAAAAAGTCAATTTTATTGCAATAGTTCGTGATTTGTGTGTGGGTCAAAAATATATTTACTACCTATAAAATTTTGCCTCCCTCCCCATTGTGGGATCCTGTATCCGCCACTGTAGCGTGCAACCTAATGTTATCCACACACCAGATTGCAACCGGAAATAAAATATACCGTAGCCGGAGGTCAAAGAAACTTTCCGGAGCCGGAGCCCGAGGTGAGACGAACTTAGGCAGTTAAAACGGTACTTAAAATGTTTATAATTTGTCAGTTTTTAGCAAATATCTGTAATGGTGTTGTTCAATAGTTTTGTTTTACGCTTATTTATATTGAAGAATTCTTGACAATTTTGTCCTCAAAAATCTGTCAAAAGTGAAAACGAAACGTGTCAAACAGATCAATTTTGTAACACTATACAAAATTTCATTTGCGCAATTGCCGAAACCGCCGGCAAAAAAACCTAATGCATGCCAGAGGTCGATTTTCTGCCGGAGCCGAAGGCACACACACCTCCGGCTGTACCCTACCACACACATTATTAACAAAGTAATGAGTTCTCAAACGACGCTTTTCGTTTTATTAACATGTAAACAAACAGGCAATAATTACAAGTTTAGGCATATAGGCTTTGACTTACGCTTAGGCTTAAATGTTCAACTTTTGATCGAAACTATACACTTACTCAATTTTCATTTCTAGAAATGTTGCGCACCACGCCGATGCAGTATATCTCTATGGCACGAGATAGTTTGACCGAATGGGGGAGTTATATTGGAAAACAATTAGCCAATTATGAGGCCTTTCAGTGCCGTTGCTAGGGTACCCAAACTCCCCTCTCAACCTGTGACTTAGTCCCGGGCAAGGACTGATCGAATTTTTCCGCTCGCACGGCTGATCAGTTTCGGGACATCGCAGTGCCTGAGGGTCACCTACCACGTCGGTGCCAGCCCCAGCACTAAGCCTTCACCGTAAATTCCAGTGAGTTGATTCCAACGCAGGCTGAATTGAATCACTCAGTCTGAGTTGGGACTATCAGAACTCATAATTCTGAGTTGATATAAACTCATTCTGATTTAATTAAGTAACTTTCCCGGAAACAATCAACTCAAAGTGAGAATCAACTCAACTCAGAGTAAGTTAAGACTTGCTGTTATTAACTCAGAAGTAAGTAACTTTTCGTCTGAGTTGATTAATTAACTCATTGGAATTTACAGTGTTTGCTTGCATAAACGTAAATAATGTGAGCAATACAATAACTGTGTACAAGAAAGAATACACAATACGAAGTAGTTAACAATTAATATATACGTGTATGCGCAGACCAAAATCTCCACAAGACGTGAGAGACCACTCGTGATCGCGTGTGTTATGTTCGTATAGTTAAGAGTTAACAATGACCAAACGGAGGTTCCGGTAAAAAATGAAAGGTTGGACCGAGACATATTTTTGCGGTTGTACCTTGGTTACAGCGTACGATACCTACAATTTCAAAGTCCCTGTCACGGTTCTGATTGGCAGCACCGGCCAATGTAAAGAACAGTGACGGAACTCTATTATAAGCTTATTCCTAAGCATACGCCTAAGCCTAAGCGTAAGAATGAGTTTATTCCTAAGCCTTAAGCCAAGCAAAACAATTAGTCTAAACCTTAAGCTTACTCTATTGCAGTCCCACAGAAAAAACGCTCCGCCCCTGATCGTTAATACGTGGGTCGCAGAACCAATAACCAGATATAGAAAAGACTCCAAAAAACTCAACACTATAGCTAAATATTTAATGCAATACACATCAGCAATTGAATACTATGAAGGATCAAAAAAATTGTTCCACGGAAACGTTTTCCAAACGTATAACAATCTATTATCATCTTTTTCAAGTTTTCATTCTTCAGTCTATACCCCCGAAATTTCAAATTCTCGAATCTTCCCTAATAACCCCCACCGACTGTATTAAGTTTTAACACTTTCTCACATGAATATTTTCTATTTCCCCTGAGACCTACTTTTATGCTAGGATTCGAACGCCAGTGACTGCATTAGGAGGCGTATACCATCATCACTCAGCTATAGGAGCTTGACGCTCGAGCCCGAGGGGGCTCTCACGTCTTGTGGTGATTTAGTACTATGTATACATGTTGCAATTGTTAAACACGGTGCGATATATTATT
Organism: Enoplolaimus lenunculus; assembly: GCA_030248215.1. Lineage (NCBI taxonomy): Eukaryota > Metazoa > Nematoda > Enoplea > Enoplida > Thoracostomopsidae > Enoplolaimus > Enoplolaimus lenunculus. Next base: position 30,174 of record JASANG010001956.1, on the reverse strand, counting down.
TACCGTATACACACTGTGAATAGTTGCCTATAGGCAACTCAATGTGAGAAGGGGTTAAGTAATGTCGAATTGTTAATACTGAATATCAGCGTGCAACCGGATGTGAAAACTTCCGAGCAGGACGTCAACAAATTTTGTCTCAGCCTCAAGACGACACCAAACTATTAAATATAACGTTGACAACTGCAAATTTTAAAAATAATCTGCAATTTTTTGCTCGAACATTTGCCACAACAAAGCCGGAGCTCAATTTTCTGCCGGAGACGATGCAGTCCATCGTTGGTTTTGGTTATTTAGAGTTTATTGTTTGGGTCGGACCCGTAGGCACTGATTATTTGAAGTCCGCATCAGCAGCTTATCAAATTATTGTAATTTTTAAAATGTCTCCAAAAATTTTCGTCCATGAAGGATTTTCGACGCTTCAAATTCTGTATCCTCCGCTTTAAGTTTCCGTTGGATATCCAAGCTGTTGGAAACACATTGTACACCGAATCACATCATCCATACCACGCAAACTACGGGATCATCGGAAGACGTATGCCTTTTAGTCTGTCTGATATTTCGTGATTTCGCTGTTCTGTTTATCGAATTTAGTCTGAGATCAATTCGAGGAATGTTTGTAGTGCGCACAGTCATTACCAAATAAGCTACATATCGCTTTAGCATAGCAATTAATAACAATTAAACTAGTTTTAATTTAACCTTTACTTTATTATTCTTTTTTGGTTTAATAGTAATATTGTTTTTTACTTAATTTACATTATTTTTACGTTTATGTCGCATCATCAGTGTGTTTTTGAGTTCGTGCGCAAGTCATCAAATAAACCAAACAACGACCGTGGGAATAATCGGTTTCAGTCACAACGGTTCCACGTCAACAACGGTCCGTCGCTTTTTCAATGGAAGTCGAGTTTCGTCGAAAAGTGGCACTAAAGTCATCGTTTGATGTTTGTTTTTGTGTTTGTTCAAATTCGGAATTGTCCTTTCTGTCGGCATCCGCCATTGATCTTCGCATTCTTTTGATTTTTCGCAATCTCGCTCCGTTTGTGATGTATTAGTGGCCGCCCAAGTACACGTCACCGTTGTTGACTCAATGTATCCTAGTCTGATGGCGTCAAAAATGTTTCCGTCACGCGTAACCGTACTGTTGTTATATTGCTTTTCGTCACAGTTCCGCTGTTGGTCGCTTCGCGATGCCTTCGCCTGAATTTCACGCGAACAACTCGCAATTATCGGTGAACATCCAAGCATCTGAAGGTCTGTCGCAAAAACGTTTCCATTAATAGTCTTGTGATCATCAGCGTGGCTTAATCTCTTCAGTTGTTCATGGGCGTCTTTGTTGTGGTCGCTGTTGTTCTTCAGTTCTTCAGTTCGTCTTCCTTGGAAACGGTTTGTGTTCATTGCTTCAACTCCCGTCTGATCGCCGTGTCCATGTTTTGGAGTGCTCATAATAATGTGTTCATCGTTCTTGCCACCAATCAACGTCCGATGAAGCACAGCTGGTGGGTTGTTTCGTTCAATTTCGTACATCGCAGCTTCAACCGTGTAACTCGAAAACGGAATCTCGCCACTCCATACAGGAGCAGCCGGACGTCCGCTGCTGCCGTTCAAATATTTTCGCAATTTGGCAGTATTCAATTTAGCTTCCACGCGACTCGAGTCTATTTTCAACTGTCGTTTCAACGTTGCTGTTGTCATTGTTTAAATATTAATAGTGTTACAAATTGCTTTATAGTATATAACTCTGTAATACTATCTACAGGGATAGCTTTTTTAACAGGATCAAACGTCAAAACAAACAAAACGAATCAGAGCCGGATAAAGTTAGTTGAAGCCCATAGCCCACACGACAAGCCGGCATTCAACATACCGTATGACTCTACACACCAGTACACCTATCCTGGTGGACGGCCCGGTGTCCCTGATCTCCGGATTTAAATCCGGCACTGAAACGTATCCAAAGACACAGTTAAACTGTACACACACGGGGACGCACCAAATCCAACGAAATCATTGGCGTATGAAATTGGAAAACCAATTATTCAGCCAAGAACCAGTAGCTTAGCTAGCTTAGTATCGTTACAATTAAGGACTTAGGTTTATTTATTTTAGGATAAGCTAGCGGTTTTTTGCAATAGATTTGCCAATATGGCATTCACAAATACCATACAATGTTTTCTACATAAAGAATGACCGTAACTGCGTAAAGTGATAATCAAATTGACAAATCACTCTTGTAGTATTAATTTAAGCTAAATTCTTAGCTAAGAATATCTGGATAAAGTAAGACAGTAACTGCGATAAAGCTGAACGGGGTTTATACTTCCTAATAGCTTTTTCTACCTTCCTATCTGATTGTTTAAATTGTAGGACTGATTATTATTTCATGAATATACGGGCCATTGTTACTTTTAGGGGCGTAACAGTAGATTTAGCGTATTCCTAAGCCTAAGCCAAAACTTAAGCGTTCCAAAAATGTGTTCCTAAGCCTAAGCAGAAAAATGTAATCTAGAATCAAAACCTACACTTTTATAGACCCAACTACTATAACCAAACTTGTTAAACTGTCATTGGACACAACTGTGATCCAATCACTTTCACGCGTAATCTATTTGCCAATGACATTAATGGTTATTTTATTGCCAATGACATCAATGGTTATCCTATTGCCAATGACATCAATGGTTATCCTATTGCCAATGACATCAATGGTTATCCTATTGCCAATGACATCAATGGTTATCCTAAATAGTGTAACTACACTTTTCGGGCAAAGTTGCTTACGTTAATTTACTAGGACCTCTGAACCGTTCCCTACACTAAAAGGGTGCAACCGAAGCAGAGACATACTGGAGCCACAGGTGGACAAATTTTGTACCAACCGTAGCCGGTCAACAAATGCTGCACAAGCGGGCACCGCTAACTAAAAACCCATAGACGAATCTAAATTCAGATCGGCCGCTAGTTAAACTAGTCAAAATTGCTAATTTCATGAAAAATTACTGTACGCGAGCAAAATCAGCATTTGCTTGGTATGCAGAAGCTATCAAGTTTTTTTACAACATTCAAACCAGCCTTTGCTGAATAAATTCATTTAACACATAAATGAAACCAAAACCAACTTTAAAATAGGTTCTATTACCAGTATACATTTGTAAATCGCTACGCACGTCATTATGTTCTTATAATGGTCTTTATGAATTCATCAGCCATAATGACAATGTAAAGTCATGTTTCTACACTTTGGGTTAAGCTCAAAGATGTTCCCCCTACGACAGGCAACTGCATTTCAATTTGAACTCTTACCATGTCAGTCCAGGGAGCGACCGGGACTTCAGACTTTTCAACTAAGCAGCTGGAAAAGCGGGCCTCCGGAGTGGGATCGAACTGTCAGCCAACGAATCCGTGAGCGAATACTCTACCATTGCGCCACGCAGCCCGACTCTTCGACTGCATTTTACGTTGACTATATGTGTCGACCGTATGCTGCCAGCTAGCATACATACAGTGCACTGCACTATATTGCATGTGCACATAACGAACAAGCATGTCTCACATGCTTTGCTTGGTGAGCAATCGCCAACCGTAAAAAAATTACATCTTTTTAGACCAAACCCAGTATTCCTAGCTACACTTTTGATCGTACACGTATTGAATTCCCTGGGACATCGGAGGGCACTGCTCTAGACAATACCCCAAAAGACAGCCTCAAAACTATTTTTGAGTTGCAGTATCAGCCTCCACACAGGGATCAAAGCCATACTTTTGTTTGCAACATTTGGTACTAAAATTGCGTTTGACTTCTCGCTGGCCGTCCAATGCGAGCTTTTTTCATTACTATGGATCGCGTGGCGTCCTTCATCAGAAGTTTCCGGATCCGCTACTGAATTGAACAACTGACAGCATCTGTCGTAATAATAGGATTCACAACCAGCCAAACACTGTGAGGCTATGCATAGCTGGCATCTACCATACAGGATCCTAGTCACCATAGCACAGCTGTCAGGCACAGCTGTGTTTTGTACAGGGATTTTTTAGGAAACTTTTTAATTGCCGATAACAGAAACCGATTAGAAGTTTTTATAAACGTAGCCTCTTTTTCCAAACTCCTGGACGTAGCCTATTTTTCCAAACTCCTGCTCCTGGATGTAGCCTCTTATTCTAAACTCCAGGACGTCGCCTCTTTTTCCAAACTCCTGGACGTAGCCTCTTTCCAAACTCCTGGATGTAGCCTATTTTTCCAAACTCCTGCTCCTGGACGTAGCCTCTTATTCTAAACCCCTGGACGTAGCCTCTTTAACTCCTGGTCGTAGCCTCTTTTCCAAACTCCTGGACGTAGCCTCTTTTTCAAACTCCTGGACGTAGCCTCTTTTTCCAAACTCCTGGTCGTAGTCTCTTTCAAAACTCCTGACAGTAGCCTCTTATTCAAAACTCCTGGTCGTAGCCTCTTATTCCAAACTCCTGGACGTAGCCTCTTATTCCAAACCCCTGGACGTAGCCCCTTTTCCAAACTTCTGGACGTAGCCTCTTTTTCCAAACTCCTGGACGTAGCCTCTTTTTCCAAACTCCTGGACGTAGCCTATTTTTCAAAACTCCTGCTCCTGGATGTAGCCTCTTATTCTAAACTCCAGGACGTCGCCTCTTTTTCCAAACTCTTGGACGTAGCCTCTTTCCAAACTCCTGGATGTAGCCTATTTTTCCAAACTCCTGCTCCTGGACGTAGCCTCTTTAACTCCTGGTCGTAGCCTCTTTTCCAAACTCCTGGACGTGGCCTCTTTTTCCAAACTCCTGGCCGTAGCCTCTTTTTTCAAACTCCTGACAGTAGCCTCTTATTCCAAACTCCTGGACGTAGCCTCTTTTTCCAAACTCCTGGACGTAGCCTCTTTTTCCAAACTCCTGGTCGTAGCCTATTTTTCCAGACTCCTGGTCGTAGCCTCTTTTTTCAAACTCCTGACAGTAGCCTTATTCCAAACTCCTGGACGTAGCCTCTTTTTCCAAACTCCTGGACGTAGCCTCTTTTTCCAAACTCCTGGACGTAGCCCCTTTTCCAAACTCCTGGACGTAGCCTCTTTTTCCAAACTCCTGGACGTAGCCTCTTTTTCCAAACTCCTGGACGTAGCCTCTTTTTCCAAACTCCTGGTCGTAGTCTCTTTTTCAAAACTCCTGACAGTAGCCTCTTATTCAAAACTCCTGGACGTAGCCTCTTTTTCCAAACTCCTGGTCGTAGCCTCTTATTCCAAACTCCTGGACGTAGCCTCATATTCCAAACTCCTGGACGTAGCCTCTTATTCCAAACTCCTGGACGTAGCCTCTTTTTCCAAACTCCTGGTCGTAGCCTCTTTTTCAAAACTCCTGGACGTAGCCTCTTTTCCAAACTCCTGGACATAGCCTCTTTTTTCAAACTCCTGACAGTAGCCTTATTCCAAACTCCTGGACGTAGCCTCTTTTTCCAAACTCCTGGACGTAGCCTCTTTTTCCAAAGTCCTGGACGTAGCCCCTTTTCCAAACTCCTGGACGTAGCCTCTTTTTCCAAACTCCTGGACGTAGCCTCTTTTCCAAACTCCTGGACGTAGCCTCTTTTTTCAAACTCCTGACAGTAGCCTTATTCCAAACTCCTGGACGTAGCCTCTTTTTCCAAACTCCTGGACGTTGCATCTTTTTCCAAACTCCTGGACGTTTCCACTTTTCCAAACTCCTGGTAGTATCCTCTTTTTCCAAACTCCTGGACGTAGCCTCTTTTTCCAAACTCCTGGTCGTAGTCTCTTTTTCAAAACTCCTGACAGTAGCCTCTTATTCAAAACTCCTGGACGTAGCCTCTTTTTCCAAACTCCTGGTCGTAGCCTCTTATTCCAAACTCCTGGACGTAGCCTCATATTCCAAACTCCTGGACGTAGCCTTTTATTCCAAACTCCTGGACGTAGCCCCTTTTCCAAACTCCTGGACGTAGCCTCTTTTTCCAAACTCCTGGCAGGCCAGATAAAATTTTGGTGCGCCCCAACTTACACACATAGTAACTTCAATAATGACAGTATTCACCACGTGCCTAACAACAAAACAAACTTCTTGATTTAAGTAGTACCAACGATTGTAGACGACCCATGTTATTTTTAAGGCAGTCCCGGTTTCTGGTGGGTCTGTAAAAGAGTAGGCTTATATTCTAGACAACAATTTTTTGCTAAGGCTTGATTAGGCTTTAGGCTTAGGCTCAGGAATCACGCTTTTGCAACGCTTAGATTTAGGCTTAGGAATACGCTTAATCTACTGTTACGGCCCTAAAAGTAACATTGGCTCTGAAGACAACAGTTTTCAACACACAGATCAAGTTCAAAACATCGTGCCTAGCACACCAGAAAACATTTCTAAAATATGTAAACGCGCATAAGTGTACGTACATTTAGGTTTGTGTTTACCCAAACAAAATATAAAACAAAAATAAAACTGACCACAAACGTTCAACTTAACACTCAACATAAATACACAAAAACAACAAACAACAAACACAACAAGACACTCACAACAAATTCAACATCCAATGCACACAAAAACAAACAAAAAACACAACAAGACACTCACAACAAATTCAACATCCAATGCACGAAAACTGTAAAAATGTACAGATAAAACCAACAACCAAAAATTAAAACAACATAAAAATAAAAACAATCACATGATAAACCATCAAACAAACAAAAACACCAATAATTCCAACAAAATTGTATTCAATACAAATCAAACAGTCACAGAAAACGCAAAATCGCCACGAAACAATAAATACAGGAAAACGCACCGATCGCAACCACGCGTGGAGCATAAAATGAATATTTTCAAACTGCGTCATGTTTATATAGTCGCGGTTGCAATCTATTTTTAGTAACACTGAACGCTGATTGGCTGAAACACTGATCTATTTATAGTAACAGCAAAATTTGATTGGCTGAAAGACTGATCTATTTATAGCAACTGCAAAATTTGATTGGCTGAGAGACTGATCTATTTATAGGAACAACAAAATTTGATTGGCTGAGAGACTGATCTATTTATAGTAACAACAGGATTTGATTGGTTGTTTAATATTATCCGTTAATATTTTGAAAGCGCTGTGATTGGTTGCAAACGAAACTGTCTTTAAATGCCCTGTTTAGGAATGCTCAACGTTGATTGGTTGGTAGCGTGGTCTAATTATAGTAACACTTAAGTTTATTGGTTGCTCTTGTTATACCGATAAGCTTGAAGTGATGTCATTGGTGGATTGATACAATGGGAATTATTGACAAATTTGATAATAGATGATAAGAATTTAGCAATTTTTTAGCTCTACACTGCCAAAAATGGTGAGTTAAATTAACTCTCCGAAATAGGCTTTTCCTGACGACACAAACTGAGTTGAGTCAAAATTCGACTCCGCCAATGTCAAATTCAATTCACTGAATCGCTCAGTGATTAAAATTTGACTGGCGGAGTCGAATTTGACTCAGTTTGTGTATTCCGGAAAAGCCTATTTCGGAGTGGGTCAATATGCACTCAACATTTTTGCAGTGTAAATTTAAATCATTAAGTTTGATTCAGTAATAATACATGATCAGTCACTATTAAAATCCACTCCGACCTTACTTTGAACGAACCGTAGCACAGTTGAAGAGCTACAGTATGTCGCAACATATTGCCATAGCGTCATAGTGTAGCTTGATGACGTGGAATTACGTCATTATACGTGTATGTTGCACATATATAGCTTAACTACTACCAGGGGTTGCATTCCCCGACTAATGTTATTTTAAGTGATGTAACAGTAGATTAAGCGTATTCCTAAGCCTAAACAAAAAATATAATCTAAATTACTATTTTATAGACTCACCCGAAACCTGGACGCCCCTTAAAGTAACATGGACCATTCCCCCTATCTTACTCTTGTATAAACCCCTGTATAATAGAAAGAATTTCGTGGAACGACCATATATCGAAGTTGACACGAAAATCGTGTAGACCTAGTACCACGATATTTACTAACTACTGATGGATGCTACAGCGGAATAGCGTAAAAATAGACAGTTAAGCAATAATTTTGTACTGCAAAACAAGTCACAAAGTGCATTTATAGGTTACCAAGAATAATCAAAATGGAGATGATTTGGTCAAAAAACCGTTTGCTAAAATTAGTAGGTGTCGCAAAATTTAGCTGACATTTTAAAATTGCAACCATGCTGAAATATGATAGTCAAATTTTGCTCTTGCTTATCTGGTAAATTAACAAAATTTTGTCTAGAAAATTTTTGACGGAAACCTATTAACTGGAGAATAGAGAACGCCAACATGAGACGCTGTATATACTTGACAATAATTAATTTTTTGTGAAGTGTTTCCAGTTTGTAAAGCAAAGGATTTATTTAAATGTTCAAAAAATAGATTTTAGTAGCATGTTTGCCCATGGATCTGCGGTTAATAATAATAATAATAATAATAATAAAAATATCGCTCGCAAAATTAAACAATGCCCAACATTTTGAGCGCGAAACTTGAATAATAATAATAGTAATAATAATAGCAATAATAATAATAATAACAGCAATAATAATATTAAAAATATCGCTCGCAAAATTAAACAGTTTCCAACATTTTGAACGTGAAACTTGATAATTTAGCTAAAATTGCAGTAAAACTGAAAGTTTATAATGTTTGTTTCAACATTTTTTCAAGAAATCACAATTTTAAATATTTATCAATGCTGTTGTATCGTTATAAAATTGAAACAACTGATACCAGCTCAAACCGCAGCGCTGAGTATTAACATATGGTGTTGGTGGCGTTATGTTACGTTCATTTTAAATATGTGAGCGCTAAAATTTAAATTCGTATAAATAATTAATCACTCAGTAATATATATCTCGCCCTTTAACGTGGCTATCAGAATTTCGACAGACTGAAGCATTTTGCAAAATTGGTTGCAGAGCCAAATGTTGTGTTTTAGCAATCAATAACAGTGATTTAAATCCATTTTAAATGTACAGTTTGTAAACGCCGTTCGAGCTTTGAAACGAAATATTTTATTTTAATAGTGGACACTGGCCATGTAAAGATCAGGGGCGCAACAACTGAACTCTGAGTGAGTTTAAAGTTTTCTGTTATCAACTAAAAATTACCAATTTGCTGTCTGAACTGATTAATCAACTCATTGGAATTTACAGTGCACCGTTTCAGACGTACGGCCTCGTGGGTAGAGATTTGACCTCAGGTTACTTAGCACTGTATTGACCCGAATAAGACGGGGGTAATAAGAGGGGTCCCCATTTTGAGTACCAATCAATAAGAATCCGTATCCGTAATAAGAGTCCGTAAAAACGGATAGAGTCCCTAAACCCATTAGAGTCCATAAATGTCAATTAACCCTAATTGCAGCGCATAAAGGAATCCAGGCCCAAATAATATGAGTTCGAAACTTTAACGCGTATGTACTTAAATTTTGAAAGTACATTCATAAGTATAGCCTTGCATTATCGCCCTAAACGTTTAATTCAACGGACAGTTGCAGTACCGAATATATCATTATAACGAAGGACAGCGGAGGGCGGATTAAAAATAAATTACAGTCCGTAACCGAATATAACAAGGGGGGTGCCGTCTGGAGAGGCCAAATAAATATCAGTCCCCCTCTTATTCGGGTCTCTACAGTATAGTGCGATTTTTAGCTCTGCGATTAAGGTATTGAAAACCGTTCTCAACAAGCGTTAGCGTGGCACATAATAAAAAATCTACACGAAGACAAAACATCCCGAAATATTCTGTATTAAATAATTTAATTCTCGGGAATTTTCAACAATTTTTCACCACTGTATTATTAAAAACACAACGTTGCTCGCCAGGCACTTGGCAGCTCACCTTGGTCGGGGGAATCCAAAAAGATTTAAGGAGCGGCATTCAAGGGTTCAAGGGTTATTATTGACTTACAAGCAAGATCAACAATCTTCTAGCGGCCAACATTTTTGCAAGGGGGCTGTACCGGCTCGCTGCTCGCAACTCACAATTACATACCTAGAATTTGAGCGCAACACTGTACAAAGATGTTTCATAAATTGCAACAAACGTTAGCTTCACGGCTGTGTCGCTAAAATCGAAATTATTACAATGAAAAAATCACACTTTCCGGAACCGGAACCGGAAAATAAAAATTTGTTACCGAAAAATTCATTTTAAGAGCTATTTTATCGCTTTTAATGTTGTAAACACACCATTTAGAACGCCAAAATTCTGAAACAAATACAGTAGGTTGTGGAAACATGTGATCAATTATGGAGTATGGCACCAATTAAAAATTTTGGCAATACACGCTTCGGCAATTTTATATAAATAAAGTCAGAATAATATGCCAATTTTTCTTAAATTTTCGAATGAGAACAAATTTTCAATACCAAAAATACCGTAAAATTCTCATGAAAAAATACCGAATTTCTTACCGGAACCGGATAATGAAAAATACCGAATTTCCCTACCGGAACCGGAATTCCGGTTGCACCCTGACTGCTGGCGACTCTTTGTTTCAAGCCATAAATTTTTCCTGGTTTCTACTAAAGATTAAAAACACAAAGAGCAAGGGTCATAAAATTTTAATGGCAGGGTAAAAGAATACATGCGCTATGTAAAAAATAATACACAATGGGGTTTGACCATATGACGACACATATTTTATAGATATTAATAACCGATAATAACCTGAAGTAATTTAACTACTGGACTATTTTTATCATCGTTATCAATTACGGCCCATGTATAGAACAAGGCCGGAACAGTAGTATAAGCATATTCCTAAACCTAAGCCTAAGCTGAAGCGTATGGATGAGCCTATTCCTAAGCCTAAGCTTAAACCTAAGCCTGAGCAAAAAATTAGTCTAAGGCTTAAACTGACTCTAGCCCCTCCAGAAAACGATCCGGCCCTGTTTTATACATAGGCCTCAATTACTTCCAAACAGACAAAATTTTAATGACATGTGTATCAAAATTCATGTGTGATCTGTCAACGTTTAAAATGAATTCTATTTCAGGCTTTTTTTTCTGCCCCTTTTATTCGGTGAAATAAGTTTTTAATCAGCGATCAATAAATATTTTGATTATTTGGTGACTGCCGTATAATTCATTAATATTGACCAAATTCGTATCACTTAGAATATTTTGTTGTATGAAACTCGCAGCTTATTCGAATATTTTCAAAAGCATGTGAGACATGCTTGTCCGTTATGTGCACATGCAATATAGTGCAGTGCACTGTATGTATGCTAGCTGGAAGCATACGGTCGACACATATAGTAGACGAAAAATGCAGTTGGACAGGCGGGCTGTGTGGCGCAGTGGTAGAGAGTATTCGCTAAAGAATCCGTAGGTTGAGAGTTCGATCCCCCGATCTGGAGGCCCGCTTTTCCAGCTGCTTAGTTAAAAGGTCTGAAGTTTTGGTTTCTACGTAGACTGACACACACTAGTAATCTCGAACGTTTTGGTTGATACATATCGACTATGACAATCATTACGTGGGATAGGAGTAATCCCAGGGATTCCTATAGTATTTCTCACGTATCGTCTCGTACGCACACTGTACGATGCAATGTACACCGTGTGTGTGTGTGTGCTATAGGATATATTAGACGGGGTGTTGAAAATTTTGCCATGCAAGTTCATCGGAAGTTAACATTGTGGTTTTCAACGAAATAGCTGAAAAATACACCGCGACGTTAACCATGATTTTAAAAAATTAGCGTCTTAGAAGCAATCTGTTAATCATAAAGTATTGAAATATTTGCTGTTTAAAAATTGCAAAATTTCGAAGCACAAAAAGTGACGCTAACCGTTGAAAAGTCCTGGATACACCGCTGGGTTAACTGATAGAGACATCATACCAAGAAGAATTTTGATAAATTAATGCCTGAGTGTATTAATTACGATGACACTGCGGGTAAGCACGATACCCGTTTTAAAGTTGTACAGATTGTGAGGCCTGTTGCCTATGTAGAACAGATGTTCTCAACCCACCATGGTTCAACCGGAATTCCTGTTCCGAGCGGAATTCCTGCAAAAATTCAATTCCTGTTCCTATCCTGTTCCTGCATTTAAAGATGCAGGAATCCGGAATTTTTACGCTGTTGTCGCAAATTATGCCTAATTATTTAAACATTGGAAACTTTGCCTTTGAAAAATTCTTGTTATTTCGATATGAGTGTTTTTCCAATTACTTCAATTTCTTGTAAGTCACTGTTTCTGTTGTGTTTTCGCAAAAAATAGGTCAAAATTGGCTTAAGCCGTTTTTTGGTGAAGTTCTCTGAAAAGGGCAACAGTAAATTCGGTGATGAAAATTATTTCAAATTCCGGTTCCTGTTCCTGTTCCCGTTTTCCAAAAAATTCAATTCCTGTTCCTGTTCCTGTTCCGGCAAAACTTAGTTCCTGTTGGAACGCAGCCATCCCCACACCCCTTGAAAAGTTATAGCCCTTAGAATAGGTTTAACCTCGAAAGTAGGTCTTGTAAAATCAACAACGTTCTTATCCTACCCACCACCCATCTGACAATCTCAGCCGTATTTTTTATTGCAGTGTATATAAAACACAACATAAAAAAATATACAGATCAGGCCTGTAGCCAGTTCACCTTACTAGGAGAAGCTAAATGTTGTTCAGGACGGGCATACAAGGGTTTTCGTTAACTTATAAGCAAGGCACAAAATTTTCTAGAGGGAGCAAAAATTTTTCGCAGAGGTGGCTGAGCCGCTCCCACCGCCCCGCTCGGTTACGAGCCCGCAACAAGCACCATTTGACAGAAAGTGGTTCAAACAACACCGTCATACTCATCATTGTTTAAGCTTCCCAGCTGTCATACTCGTACTATTTCTTCTCTTCACTTTATGCTTTCCAGAAACTGAAAGTTAACCCCTTCTCACATTGAGTTGCTTGTAGGCAACTTAGCGCAGTGTATATACGTTAAATAATATATCGCAAAGTGTTTAACAATTGCAACACGTATACATAGTACTAAATCACCACAAGACATGAGAGCCCATCGGGTTCGAGCGTCAAGCTCCTATAGCTGACTGGTGATGGTATACGCCTCCCACTCCAGTCACTGGTGTTCGAATCCTAGGATAAATGTAGGTCTCAGGGGAAAGAGAAAATATTCATGTGAGAAAGGGTTAATTGCATCAGGAACAATACGTTTTGAGAGACCATTGACCAATCCTTCACCAAAATCACGGCGGAGTTTCGAACCATACATAAGGAGTCCATTAATGTCTTACGCCACGTATATGTCAGTCCTGCAAAAAAATATAAAATTTAAAAAACATATTAAATATGGTCAGCTGTGATTGTGCTGTGAGACAACTTAGTGACCCTACAGCTAAAGAGTCGCGTTGCGAACCCTTAGAAATCAATCCTTGAAAAATTTTGGGGCAGAATTCGAAGCTGTAAAATAACCGCTGCTCGTTTACGAAAATTGTTCGTTTTCATTGTATACTGAAAGGTATAATTTTAGGCCAGAACTAAACAAACAACTTTGGCGATGCTCTTACATATAAAAAGCAAACGTATCTAAGGTTGGGTAGGTTTTCTTTTGTTACACCCTGAAGAGTACGAAAAAATTTAGTGAAATTTAAATTTTTTTTACAAAACCTGTCCCACAGGGTTTACACCCTGAAGAATACGAAAAAATTTAGTGAAATTTAAATTTTTTAACAAAACCTGTCCCACATGTATTCGCCTGTGGGAACAATTAACAGAAAAAACCCTAAATAGTTAGACACAATTTGTGGAAGCAATGCAACAACAGGACTAAAAGCATCCGTGATATTAAAACTTTAGTCGTCAATGATGGGTTGTCCTGTTGCTGTTGCTTCTTCCAAACTGTGTCTATTAAGATTCCGCTAAGAGTCCACTTCATCAAGTGACACTTTAATGACCATTGGGATTGTTGAACCTTTGTTTGAATTTTAGGCTAATGTAAAGAACACGGGCGGAATAGTATTATAAGCATATTTCTAAGCCTAAGCCTAATCCATAGCCTAAGCGTAAGAATGAGCTTATTCCTAAGCCTAAGCCTAATCATTAGCATAAGCCTAACCGTAAGAATGAGCATATTCCTAAGCCTAAGCCTAATCATTCGCATAAGCCTAACCGTAAGAATGAGCATATTTCTAAGCACAAGCCTAATCATTAGCCTAAGCCTAACCGTAAGAATGAGCATATTCCTAAGCCTAAAGCCTAATCATTCGCATAAGCCTGACCGTAAGAATGAGCATATTCCTAAGCCTAAAGCCTAATCATTCGCATAAGCCTGACCGTAAGAATGAGCATATTCCTAAGCCTAAGCTTAAGCCAAAGCCAAGCAAAAAAAATTAACCTTAAGCGTACTCCATTACAGTCGCACGGAAAAACGTTCCGCCCCTGATCTTTACATGGGTTGAATTTTTTAGTGATTTAAAATTTTCGTTGCTTACACAGTTTCCAGCAACGCCAAGTAATGAACAAACGCGATCTTCACGCTTCCGTTGCTGTATTTTGGATTGGAGGAATCGGTTAAATCACACGGTCAATTCTTACGCCAAACCGATTTTGCGTTTCGGTTCAGTTTCAAACTTTGATTTTGTGCAGTACACTGGCTTGCTGGCAAAGCTAGCAACCCCGTTGCTAGTTGGTGTCAGCGGTCGAGACCTCCATTATTTGACCATCCGATTCGAAAATGTAGTTTTGAACGACTATTTCACCATTCTTTACCTCAGTTCAGTTCTAAATCCTTCGACGACCTGTTGCCTGTTCCTAATCAAGGATGTTGTCATGATATGATCGATCGAGTCAACAACGTTGTCCTGAACAACCCCATCAATTTGACGTGTTCGATCCTACATCGTCGAGGGTTTGAATTTCAACTTCAATTTGTTTTCTTTACACTTTAAGTCATATATTCGTGGTTGGTTTTATTTTATTCAGCGGCTGCTTTTGTCAAATGTTTTCAAACAGATACATTTTATTGCAATTTTGGCCAATGTTACTTTAAAGCCTACTATTTTATAGACCAACCACAAACTTGAACGCCTCTTATGGGCCGCAATTTTTATACCAACAACCGTTGTCATACGACCCGTTTCTAGCTGCCATCATTAGCTAAGGAACCTTTTATGAAATGACCTATCGATTCAAAAATGTTATCTTGAACCTTGACATTTTGATTTTGAGTTCGGCTTGCGATCGACCATGGTTCATTGTAGCACGATTGCGAAAATGGAATTTCAAAATCGCTATTATTTTCGACGGTTTGTTGAGTCAAACCGTTTCGTTTGAGTTCATTTTGTTCAACTAGTGCGTTATTAGACTCGTTCAAACACACCGGGCATTGTAATTGACGACCGGATACAACTGTACCGGTAGTTGCGGTTTGATTTGAGTGTGGACGATGCATATTTGGTCCAGTGACTTCGTGAACGCTGCTGGTATCAGAAGTAACAACGTTTGATTTCGCCAAATTTGCAAGTGCTTCGTCAGTGTACACTTCAAATGGCATCTGCGTCGGCCACAATGGTGCTTTTGTTCTGCCCGTTAAGTAGTCTTCAAGTTTCAACCAATTAACAGTCATGGAAAACGAACCAATCACCGTTTAGTATTTTAAAAATTCTGAAATACGAATTGAATGCGGTAGGTTACATAGTGGTACCGGTTGAAGGGTAGTGAAGACAGTGGCTAGATTTTATCTCACATCTCCTCAAGCGGATAGCATAGCATATTTAAAATGGTCTCAGGATCTGTACCAATACATTCGAGTGCCAAAATTTGTTGCAGCAGTTCTTGTTCTTGTAAATCAACCATTTGTCGCAGGAATATTTTCTATTTCATCTAATATTTTATTTCAAGCAAGGATTTGAACCCTGGATTCACAGATTGGAGTTTGATGCTCGAGCTCGACAGAACTTTCAAGACAATTGTTTCTTAATACAGACTCCAAACATATATGTCTTGAATATCCAGGTTTGTATTTCTTACATTTTTCAGAAATATGGGTCTGAAGTTTTTTAGACTTAAAGTTTTAAATTTAAGACTGTTTCATGAACGAACAAGACAAATATTTTTGAAATATAAGACAAAGGGGGCTAAAGCTCAATCAAATATTCGAATCTTGAAAACTAAAATACATACATCCAAGACGTAATCTTAGGTTGGGAAAACCTGAGATCATCTTGAAATGTCTCAGAAATTCGATTATTTATATACACAGTTAAGAATACAAACGGAGCAACTTTTTTTACATACGCAAACGTCACAATATTAATTCTTGAATATAACCTTTGCGCAATCCTTTACGTCCGGCGGCGTCCGTCCCTGTGCGTCACCCGTACGACAGCGCCGCACGGTGACGGACGGCGCGGCACATATAACGGACGACGCGCGCACGGTGACAAACGGCGCTGCACGGTGACGGACAGCGCCGGACGGGTAACGGACGGCACCGGACGGTACCGTGCGCTTGACGGACGGCGCCGCACCTCAACAAAACTATAGCGCAACCCTAAGACAACTATTTTTTAAATGAAGAAATTTAAGTCTTATAAATTGGCAACAGTAATTTTTTGAATAGAAAAACATTTATGTTTTTTCAATTCAGAAACAAATTTCTGATCTGTTTAAAGGCCATTAATGTCTGAAATTTATGTCTTGAAAATGTAAGAAAGTAGGAGCTTTTGAAATTTGAACACAATTTATATTTTGTGTGCCGTATTGTGAATATATTTTGTGCAACACATACGCTTATGCAACAATGTTGAACAATGGAGCGTTGTGTATCATTTTGCGATCATAGGCTGCACTGAGTGAGCATAATATATATTCTGTGCGGAAAATGGCCAAAGCGGTGACTGGTTTTTCTTTGAGCTTGCGAGATATTCTCGCAGTTTTGCCTCTGAAATTAACATCGGCGGAGCAAAATGTTCAAAGACATCTGCCTTCAGTATTGTTCAAGGAAGGATTAGGTTGTATAGGCGTCAGACTCAAGTCCATTCATCAAGTAAAATTTAAAAATTTTGGCTGAGATGATTTTTATGTGACAAAATTTATGGAAATGTTTCAATGGTTTTATGTTCTCAAATCAGGGTCGTAAAAGCTAGAAATTTTAACCTGGCAAACCCGCATGACACTAAAATTTAAAAATACTTGCTGATAGCCATTGAACATTTAAGACTTCT
This sequence comes from Enoplolaimus lenunculus, assembly GCA_030248215.1. Lineage (NCBI taxonomy): Eukaryota > Metazoa > Nematoda > Enoplea > Enoplida > Thoracostomopsidae > Enoplolaimus > Enoplolaimus lenunculus. Next base: position 12,979 of record JASANG010001956.1, on the reverse strand, counting down.
GCTCTCAGTTAAACAGAAATCATAAAGAATAATGCTATCACAGAGACTACCGTATACGTGTGGTTTAGTAAAAATATACATAAAAAATTGCAAGTAACAAAAAATCAAATTTTGCATAAATCCTATGAAATTTTAGCATTTTCAAAAATTAAACAAAATTTACGCGAATTATTATTGTTGGTATTTCGAAAGAATTTAAAACGTGAAGTTGTCTTTGTTGTTAAAATATTTGTTAGGCAGTTTTAATGGCCCAATTTAACTGTACAATTATTGATTGCAGAAAGGTTTAAAACTGTTGCATTCAGATGATATTTAAATTCAGCAAAATGTCATCTATTTTCCCCGTATGCCTGATATTAGGACACTGGATATGAGAGCTCAAGTATTAAGGCCCAGTCGAAAAATTATAAATTAGCTGCCACAATAGAAAAAATTCACATCCACAAAGACGTTTTTATTCGATATATACGTATGTAAAATTGCTAAAACAAGCCAGGAGTAGGCAACTGCACCATCGTGCATATGCCTGCCGGACTCTGTGTTTAAGTGTAAACCCAGGGTATGACCGGAAGTGACAAAATTGGAAATAGAGATCAACAAATTTAGCCGCAACCGGAAGTTAAACAAAATTTTGCTACCAAACATTCTGCTAAATGTGCCATATTTGACAATAATCTGCGAAGTGTTGGGAAAAAATTTCAAGCTGACTTTGTGAGAAATCTTGTCGGTCGGAAAATTTCAAAATTGTCCCAAAACGTACAGAGAATCTTGTTGAACTGTGTCAATTGTACAAAAATTGCAAAAAAAATTTCACTACCGAAATTGTCAGAACACAACCGGAGCCGGAGGTCAATTTTTTTGTCGGAGCTGAAATTGGATGCAGAGCCGCTGTTGCATCCTGTTGTAAATACCCATATATAGAACAGTACTATAAGCATATTCCCAAGCCTAAGCCTAAGCCTAAGCCTAAGCGTAAGGATGAGCCTATTCCTAAGCCTAATCATAAGCCTAAACCTAATCCTAAACAAAAAAATAGTCTAAAGCTTAAGCTGACTTTATTACAGGCCCGCAGGTATATGTTCTGGTTCTGTTCAATACCCGGTAACTAAATGGTTGATTGAAAAAACATCTTTAAACGCTCAGATTTGTCAACGTTTAATTGTTGTCAATTTTACTACGTATTTTATCTGCATGAAATTATAGAACAAATTTTCTTAATACACGACTGCTACCAACAATAAGAAAGGGCAGACGCAAAAGTTTTCACAAATTAATTGTAATGATCGCATAAAATGCGCGGCCAATGTTACTTTAAATGGCGTAACAGTAGATTAAGCGTATTCCTAATCCTAATACTAAGCCTAAGCCTAAGCATTTCAAAAATGAGTTCCTAAGCCTAAGCCTAAACAAAAATGTAATCTAGAATCTAAACCTACTTTTTTTATAGACCCACCAGAAACCTGGACGCCCCTTAAAGTAACATGGGCCAAGCTTTTTTTAAATTTTTACATTTTACACTGTCATTGTAGTGGACTGCATTCCTGGAGTATGCTGGGTCAACGGGTGGATTTCAAGGACTGTATATGGCAAAATCTGTTTATCAGTAAGTTTTGTACCCACACGGAAATAGAAAACCGGATGTACTTAGTGCATAAAAGTGTAACGCGTGATCGCTGAATAATGCGCTGGCCGGATTTTTTCCGGTAACCCACCTGATTTATGCCTAAAAATGGTCAAAGTTTATAATATGTAAAATAGCTCTTTACACACTTGTGTCTGTCGAGGGTAGCGGATAGTAAAAATAACGGAAACGTAAATGAAGTAAAAGTTTCAAATATGTTTTATTTTGCTGACCATACAATTGTGGAATGCAAATATTCTAATGAACAACAATTAGTCGACCGATAGTTTGTCGACCGACATTTAAATCGACTGATTCGTCAACCCTGACAACTCGTCGACCCCGACAACCGGTCGCCCTGACAACTCGTCGACCCCGATTAACGTAGTGCGAAAAAGCATGGAATGACTGCGCGTTCTTTCAAGACATGCATATACAGTATATAGTTGTCTGAATATGTTGGACTTTGAGGCCGAGGGACATACAAGTGTTTTTGATGACTTACAAGCAAGGTTGAAAACTTTTTAGGGGGACCAAAAGTTTTTCGGGGTAATGAGTTCCCCTTTGGTCTCACCCTAGCTACGGGCCCGGCTAGAAAAATATTGTCTTCGACCAATGTGTTAGTTCTGGTGGTATAGACTGTGGGAACGACATTTGTAACTAAAAATTTATAAATGATAGTGGACGACAAGTCGTCGAGTCGACAGTCGGGTCGACGAGTTGTCGTACCTACTGGCAGGGGACAAATTGTCGGGTTGACGAATTGTCGGGCAACAAGTTATTGTGGTCGATGAGTTGTCGTGTCGACGAGTTGTAGGAGTCGACGAGTTGTCGGTGTCGACGAATTGTGGTCGACGAGTTGTTGGGTCGACAAATTGTTGGGGTTGACGAGTTGTCTGGGCGACAAGTTGTCGGGTAGACGAATTGTCGGAAACGACGAAATGTCGGACTGCGAATTGTCGGTCGACGAGTTGTCGGGCGACGAATTGTGTGATACTCAAATACTCGGATGGTTTTCTAAAATTTTAAAGAAAAAATAGCGCACGCAGAGAAATTTTTTTATTTTGAACGAATTTCGAAATTTTTATTTCATATCAATTACACCATATCTGTAATGAAAAATTGCAACATAATTACGTTACTTATAACTAATTTTGAGCATAAGAGCATATAATAACAGAAATTCCGGTATTTCTATATCGGAAAACTACAATACAAATTGTTGACTTTTGTGATAGAAGAGTTTCCAGCCTCAAACGGACGGTTGAGCTTTAAGGACCAAAAAATTGAACCATTAAAAATGAAATTGGACAATGCAGCACTATCAGACGAAGGCAGACATATAAGTTCAAATATGCAAAAAATTTTCAAAATCCAACCATTCCGGTAGCAAACGTCAGCTTGGGATTGATGGAAAACACTTTACTTGTCTGCACAATGCAATATATCAACATATTTATTGATCGTATAACTCAAAAACACATTTACAATATACGTATACAACATATTCACCAAGCGAAAAGGTTGTGTAGACAAAAGAAAAACTCTACCCGTATTATAGAGCTACTATAACTCCCCACCGCTCGTACAAGTCGCACATACGAACACAACTCAAAGCCACATTTAGTATAATTTGGTGTGGTTTGTGTCTCAAAACTGTGTATTTCTTGCTGAATAAATACGCTCACGTCGTACATGTGTGTGGCTGATACGGCTTTTACTTGTACGACAGCGCTCACAGATAAATATATCGCTGTTGAAAGGCCGAAACGGCCAAACTAATGCTGAACAAGTGTATATAGGGTTCGACGCTAGCTAAAACTGACTGTTGTGCTCTAGACTGCCCGAAATACATCTATATAGATAGCAATGATGATTGTCGATTTTTTATGTCTAGTGTTTCAGGAGAAATAGTCAAGATATGCGATCAAAACAGTGATCCAACAAGAAACGCAACGTAAGTTTTATTTTTTTTATTTTTTATCCCGTTTTTAATGAATTTGTGACCATTAGAATTGAGTTCATTGGCATTTCAATCGCTGTTAAAAGTAGTTTTTCTCATCAACAAAATATTGCGCAGGGGAATATTGTGTTTCTACCCCCCTCAGCGTCTACTGTAGTCACCCGAATAAGGGGGGGACTGATATTTATTTGGCCTCTCCAGAGGGTACCCCCTTGTTATTCGGTTACGGACTGTTAGATATTTTCAACCCGCCCTCCGTCGCCCTTTGTTACCAATATATATTCGGTATTGCAACTATCCGTTGAATTAAACACTTATTTGTCTTGTATCAAAAGTTTGAGCGATCATGTAAGGTTATATATACTTAGGAATGAACTTTCAAAACTTAAGTATGCTTTAAGGCTTCAAACTAAACTTTGTTTGGTCCTGGAGTTATTTATGCACTACAATTAGGGATAATTGATATTTATGGACTCTAATTAGAGTTTAGGGACCCGATCCGCTTACGGACTCTTATTAGGGATACGGACTCCTATTGATTTGAACTCAAAATACGGGGACCCCCTTCTTATTATCCCCTTTATTATTCAGGTCGTTCCAGTACGCGACCCCTGAATACTGGGACTCGACAACATGCGTTATCCTGCCAATAAAAGGGTTGTTCCGGTATTACTTGTGATGCTACATAAGGCAACTTTCATTTAATCTCGTTTAAATTGTTTTAGTCCGAACCTGATTTTAAAATCCGCGCAATCAGTGGAGATTCCCTGAAATTTAAAAATGTGGAAAAGTCGAAAATATTAAATTGGAAACAAAATCGCCGGGCGGGTTGAAAATATCTACATCTGAACCCCGAATCAACAAAGGGGGTACCCTCTGGAGAGGCCAATAAATATCAGTCCCCCCTTTAGTCGGGTGATGACAGTAGACGCTGAGGGGGAGAAACACAATATTCCCCCTGTGAATATTTGTTGATGAGAACTACTTTTAAACAGCGATTGAAATGCCAATGAACTCAATTCTAATGGTCACAAATTCGATTAAAATGGCATAAAAAATAAAACTTACGTTGCGTTTCTTGTTAATTACTGTTTCTATTGCATACTTGACTATTTCTCCTGAAACACTAGACATAAAAAATCGACAATCATCATTGCTATCGACAGAGATGTATTTCCGGCAGTTGTAGAGCACAACAGTCAGTTTTAGCTAGCGTCGATCCCTGTATACAGGGGTTCAGCATTAGTTTGGCCGTTTCGGCCTTTCTACAGTGATTTAGCCAGTCTGTCCAGTCGCTGTCGTACAAAGTAAATTCCGTTCGCCACACACATGTACGACGTAAGCGTATTTATTCAGCAACAAATACACTGTTTTTAGACACAAACCACACCTTAATTATAGCTAAATGTGGCTTTGAGTTGGTTTCGTATGTGCGACTTGTACGAGCGGTGGGGAGTTATAGTTGCTCATAAGTACGGGGGTAGAGTTTTTCTTTCGTCTACACAACCTTTTCGCTTGGTGAATATGTTGTATACGTATATTGTAAATGTGTTTTTGAGTTATACGATCAATAAATTTGATGATATATTTCATTGTGCAGACAAGTAAAGTGTTTTCCATCAATCCCAAGCCGACGTTTGAAACCGGAATGGTCGGATTCTGAAAATTTTTTGCATATTTGAACTTATATGTCTGCCTTCGTCTGATAGTGCTGCATTGTCCAATTTCATTTTTAATCGTTAAATTTTTTGGTCCTTAAGCTCAACCGTCCGTTTGAGGATGTGAAACTTTCTATCCACAAAAGTACAACAATTTGTTTTGTAGTTTTCCGATATAAAATACCGGAATTCTCGTTATTATACGCCGCAATGCTCAAAATTAGTTAATAAGTAACGTAATTATGTTGCAATTTTTCATTACAAATATGGTGTAATTGATATGAAATAAAAATTTCGAAATTCGTTCAAAAATAAAATAATTTCTCTGCGGGCGCTATTTTTTCTTTAAAATTTTAGAAAACCATCCGAGTATTTGAGTATCACACAATTCGTCGCCCGACAACTCGTCGACCGACAATTCGCAGTCCGACATCGTTTCCGACAATTCGTCTACCCAACAACTTGTTGTCGAGACAACTCGTCAACCCCAACAATTGTCGACCCAACAACTCGTCGACCACAATTCGTCGACACCGACAACTCGTCGACTCCTACAACTCGTCGACACGACAACTCATCGACCACAATAACTTGTTGCCCGACAATTCGTCAACCCGACAATTTGTCCCTTGCCAGTAGGTACCACAACTCGTCGACCCGACTGTCGACTCGACAACTTGTCGTCCACTATCATTTATAAATTTTTAGTTACAAATGTCGTTCCCACAGGCTGTAGCACCTGAACTAACCCATTGGTCGAAGACAATATTTTTGGCCGGGCTCGTAGCTAGGGTGAGACCAAAGGGAACTATTTACCCGAAAAAACTTTCGGTCCCTAAAATTCCAACCTTGCTTGTAGTCATCGAAAACACTTGGACGTCCTCGGCCGCAAGTGCAAGCACATTCAGATAATTATATACTGTATATGTATGTTGAAAGAACGCGCAGTCATTCCATTCTTTTTCGCACTACGTTAATCGGGGTCGACGAGTTGTCAGGGCGACCGGTTGTCGGGGTTGTCAGCTTGTCAGGTTGATCAGTCGTTTATGTCGGTCGACAAACTATGGTCGCTATTGTTGTTCATTAGAATATTTGCATTCCTATCTATGGTCAGAAAAATAAAACATATTTGAAACTTTTACTTCATTTATTTTTCTGTTATTTGTATTATCCGTCGACCCTCGACATTCTCAAGGTGTAAAGACCTATGTTACATATTTTAAAGGGTGACCAGGTTTAGGCATAAATCGGTGGGTCTACCAAAGAGTTGGTTAAGCGCATTATTCAGCATTCCGTTACACTTTTATGCAACGGTTAGGCTTCCGGCTTTCTATTTCCTTGGGAGTACAAAACTTACTGATAAACAGATTTTGCCATATACCTTGGCCTTGAAATCCACCCGTTGACCCAGCATACTCCAGGAATGCAGTCCACTACAATGACAGTGTAATTAAAAAACCTGGTTTTAAAAGCCTTAGGCCCATGTTAGGCTTTAAGGGACTCCAGGTTTTTGGTGGTCTATAAAAAAAGCTTATGCTTAGACTCTAGGACTACATTTTTGCAACGCTTAGGCTTAGGCTTAGGACTTATGCTTTTGAAACGCTTAGGTTTAGGCTTAGAATTAGGATTAGGAATACGCTTAATCTACTGTTACGCCATTTAAAGTAACATTGGCCGCGCATTTTATGCGATCATTACAATTAATTTGTGAAAACTTTTGCGTCTGCCCTTTCTTATTGTTGGTAGCAGTCGTGTATTAAGAAAATTTGTTCTATAATTTCATGCAGATAAAATACGTAGTAAAATTGACAACAATTAAACGTTGACAAATCTGAGCGTTTAAAGATGTTTTTTTTCAATCAACCATTTAGTTACCGGGTATTGAACATAACCAGAACATATTCCTGCGGGCCTGTAATAAAGTCAGCTTAAGCTTTAGACTATTTTTTTGTTTAGGATTAGGTTTAGGCTTATGATTAGGCTTAGGAATAGGCTCATCCTTACGCTTAGGCTTAGGCTTAGGCTTAGGCTCGGGAATATGATTATTTTACTGTTATATATTTGGGTATTTACAACAGGATGCAACAGCGGCTCTGCATCCAATTTCAGCTCCGACAAAAAAAATTGACCTCCGGCTCCGGTTGTGTTCTGACAATTTCGGTAGTGAAAATTTTTTTGCAATTTTTGTAATATTCACGCAGTTCAACGTAGATTCTCCTGTACGTTTTGGGGCATTTATTAAAATTTCCGACCGAGATGATTTCTCACGAGAAATTCAGCTTGAAATTTTTTCCCAACACTTCGCAGATTATTGTCAAATATGGCACATTTAGCAGAATGTTTGGTAGCAAAATTTTGTTTAACTTCCGGTTGCGGCTAAATTCGTTGATCTCTATTCCAATTTTGTCACCTATCGTCTACACTGGGTTTAAAATTAAACAGCAGAGTCCGGCAGGCATATGCACGATGGTGCACTTTGCCTCTCCTGGCTTGTTTTAGCAATTTTACATACGTATATATCTAATAAAAACGTCTTTGTGGATGTGAATTTTTTTCTATTGTGGCAGCTAATTTATAATTTTTCGACTGGGCCTTAATACTGAGCTCTCATATCAGTGTCCTAATATCAGACATACGGGAAAATAGATGATATTTTCCTCAATTTAAATATCATCTGAATGCAACAGTTTTAAACCTTTCTGCAATCAATAATTGTACAGTTAAATTGGGCCATTAAAACTGCCTAACAAATATTTTAACAACAAAGACGAACTTCACGGTTTTAAATTCTTTCGAAATACCAACAATAATAATTCGCGTAAATTTTGTTTATTTTTTGGCAGACGCAAAAGTTTCACAAATTAATTGTAATGATCGCATAAAATGCGCGGCAAATGTTTCTTCAATGGCGTAACAGTAGGATTGGCTATAAATAAGCCTAAACCTAAGCGTCAAAAGCATAATCCTAAGCCTAAGCCTAAGCGTTGCGAAAATGAGTTCCTAAGCCTAAGCATAAGCATTCAAAATAGTTACTAAGCCTAAGCCTAAGCGTTGCAAAAATGAGTTACTAAGCCTAAGCCTAAGCATTACGAAATCATCCTAAGCCTAAGCCTAAGCCTAAGCGTTCAAAAATTAAACTCTAAACCTACTCTTATCAACCCACCAGAAACCTGGACTCCTTAAAAGTGACATGAGCCCTTGAGTACGGGCTCGTCGGTCACTCATATAGCAGAATAATAACTTATGTTCACTGAATATATACATTTAATACAATGACTGATTAGCCAAATAGCATTTATCACTTGTCCTAAATATACGTGAGCGCAAGGGTTAAGGTCAGCCCCACCCTTGCAGTAGTCAACAACACATCCTCTATAATGTGACCACATGCACCACAAAGAAAATCATTTATATCATAAACGAATCCGTCGATTTTCAGTTTTAAAAAAATATTCTCGAATTTATTAAAACATTTAATTTTGCTAAAAGGCAGTTCAAAAACACTGTATGGTTCTCAGAATATACACTGGACACACTGGCGTATCCAATGGATAGCCATCGCGAACTGATTCCCTGCGACAGGATCAAAATTGAATTTTGTATTCACGTTTAGTACTAAAATGGCTTTTGACTTGTGTCGCCCGGCGATTTTATTTTCCAATTTTTAATATTTCGAAGACTTTTCACCGATTTTAAATTTCAGGAATACTCCACTGATTACACAGATTTTAAAATCAGGTTCGGACTTGAAACAATTTAGACGTAGATCAAAGTTGCTTTATCACATCTAGTAATACCCGGAAACAATTTAATTGGCAGGATAACACATGTGTCCAATTCCGGTATTCAGGGGTCGCGTCTGAACGACCTGATAAGAGATAATAAAGAGTCCCGTTTTTGACCAAAAATTTCGATCAGAGTCCGTATCTAATAAGAGTTTCGTTAGGATAAAGTCCCTAAACCTTAATTAGAGTCCATAAACCGATTATCCCTAATTGTAGCGCATAAACTACAGGGACCAAACAAACTCATTTTGAAGCTTTAAAGTATACTTAAGTTTTGAAAGTTCAATTTGTAAGTATAACCTTACATGATCGCTCAAACTTTGGTACAAGAGCAAAATCTTTAATTAAACAGATAATTGCAATACCGAAAATATGTGGTAACAAAGGGCGACGGAGGGCGGGGGTGATATTCTAACAGTCCGTAACCGAATAACAAGGGTACCCTCTCGAGGCCAAATAAATATTCAGTCCCCCCCCTTATTCGGTAATTACAGTAGACACTAAGGGGGGTAGAAAACACAATATTCCCCCCTCCGCCCAATTTTGTTAATAAAAAAGTTATTTAAGGGGAGTCCAGGTTTCTGGTGGGTCTATAGAAAGAGTAGGTTTAGAGTCTAGATTCCACTTTTTGCAACGCTTAGGCTTAGGCTTAGGCTTAGGAACTGAATTTTGTAACGCTTAGGCTTAGGCTTAGGAAATCTCATTTTTGCAAACGCTTAGGCTTCCAGACAAAGGACTTCATTTTTGCAACGCTTATGCTTAGGCTTAGGAACTCATTTTTGCAACGCTTAGGCTTAGGCTTAGGATTTGTGCTTTTTTGCAACGCTTAGGTTTAGGCTTATTAGGATTAGGAATACGCTTAATCTACTGTTACGCCCATTTAAAGTAACATTGGCGGCCGCTCATTTTATGCGATCATTACAATTAATTTGTGAAAACTTTTGCGTCTGCCCTTTCTTTTTGTTGGTAGCAGTCGTGTATTAAGAAAATTTGTTCTATAATTTCATGCAGATAAAATACGTAGTAAAATTGACAACAATTAAACGTTGACAAATCTGAGCGTTTAAAGATGTTTTTTTCAATCAACCATTTTTAGTTACCGGGTATTGAACATAACCAGAACATATTCCTGCGGGCCTGTAATAAAGTCAGCTTAAGCTTTACAACTTATTTTTTGTTTAGGATTAGGTTTAGGCTTATGATTAGGCTTAGGAATAGGCTCATCCTTACGCTTAGGCTTAGGCTTAGGCTTAGGCTCGGGAATATGCTTATAGTACTGTTCTATATATGGGTATTACCAACAGGATGCAACAGCGGCTCTGCATCCAATTTCAGCTCCGACAAAAAAATTGACCTCCGGCTCCGGTTGTGTTCTGACAATTTCGGTAGTGAAATTTTTTTTGCCAATTTTTGTACAATTGACGCAGTTCAACGAGATTCTCTGTACGTTTTGGGGCAATTTTGATTTTTTCCGACCGACAAGATTTCTCACAAAGTCAGCTTGAAATTTTTTCCCAACACTTCGCAGATTATTGTCAAATATGGCACGTTTAGCAGAATGTTTGGTAGCAAAATTTTGTTTAACTTCCGGTTGCGGCTAAATTTGTTGATCTCTATTTCCAATTTTGTCACTTCCGGTCATACCCTGGGTTTACACTTAAACACAGAGTCCGGCAGTTGTATGCACGATGGTGCAGTTGCCTACTCCTGGCTTGTTCCCGCGATTTTACATACGTATATATCGGAATAAAAACGTCTTTGTGAATGTGAATTTTTTCTATTGTGGCAGCTAATTTATAATTTTTTCGACTGGGCCTTAATACTTGAGCTCTCATATCCAGTGTCCTAATATCAGGCATACGGGGAAAATAGATGGCATTTTACTAAATTTGAGGAAATATCATCTGAATGCAACAGTTTTAAACCTTTCTGCAATCAATAATTGTACAGTTAAATTGGGCCATTAAAACTGCCTAACAAATATTTTAACAACAAAGACAACTTCACGTTTTAAATTCTTTCGAAATACCAACAATAAGAAAGGGCAGACGCAAAAGTTTTCACAAATTAATTGTAATGATCGCATAAAATGCGCGGCCAATGTTACTTTAAATGGCGTAACAGTAGGGATTGAGCCTATTCCTAATCCTAATAAGCCTAAACCTAAGCGTTGCAAAAGCATAATCCTAAGCCTAAGCCTAAGCGTTGCAAAAATGTCAAGCCCTTCCTAAGCCTAAGTCTAAGCGTTGCAAAAATGAGACCCTAAGCCTAAGCCTAAGCGTTGCAAAAATGAGTTCCTAAGCCTAAGCCTAAGCGTTACAAAAATCAGTTCCTAAGCCTAAGCCTAAGCCTAAGCGTTGCAAAAAGTGGAATCTAGACTCTAAACCTACTCTTTTATAGACCCCACCAAGAAACCTGGACTACCCTTAAAGTAGTTTTTCTCATCAACGAAATATTACGCCAGGGGAAATATTGTGTTTCTACCCCCCTCAGCGTCTACTGTAGTTTTTCACCCGAATAAGGGGGGGGGGGGTTGATATTTATTTGGCCTACTTTAGAGGGTACCCCCTTGTTATTCGGGTTACAGAGTGATAGCCATTTTGAACACCGCCCTCCGTCGCCCTTTGTTACCAATATATATTCGGTATTGCAACTATCCGTTGAATTAAACACTTATTTGTCTTGTATCAAAAGTTTGAGCGTTCGTGTAAGGTTATACTTTAGGAATGAATCTTTCAAAATCTTAAGTATACTATTAAAGCTTCAAGGGTCTTGAAACTTTGTTTGGTCCTGTTAGTCATTTATGCGCTACAATTAGGGATAATTTGACATTTATGGACTCTAATTAAGGTTTAGGGACTTAGTTCACTAAATAACTATTATTAGGAATACGGACTCCTATTGATTCGGACTTGGAATCGGAGATCCCCTTGGGTCCTCCCCCTCTTATTCAGGTCGTTCCAGTACGCGACCCCTGAATACTGGGACTCGACAACATGCGTTATCCTGCCAATTAAAGTTGTTCAGGTATTACTCGTGATGCTACATAAAGCAACTTTGATTTAATACGTTTGAATTGTTTTAGTCCGAACCTGATTTTAAAATCCGCGCAATCAGTGGAGATTCCTGAAATTTAAAAATGAGTAAAAGGTCGAAATATTAAATTGGAACAGAAAATCGCCGGGCGACACAGAGTTAAAAGCCATTTTAGTACTAAACGTGAATTCTAAAATTTTAATTTTGATCCCTGTTGTCACAGGGTTCAGGTCGCGAATGGCTATCCATTGGATACGCCAGTGTGTACCAGGTGTATATACCGAGTACGTATTCAGTGTTTTTGAAACTGCCTTTGAATTTAGCAAAATTAAATGTTTTAATAAATTTGAGGGTATTTTTTGAAACCGAAATCGACGGATTCGTTTATGATATAAATGATTTCTTTGTGGTGCATGTGGTCATTATAAAGAGTATGTGTCTTTTTTCTATCAAGAAGTCGACGCAAATGACGCTATTTATTTTAAGGGCGGGGCTGAGCCGCGCTGGCTCACCCTTCCGGCTGCGGGTCACGTATATTTAGGACAAGCTATAAAATGCGCATTCGGCTAATTAGTCATCACATAAAAAAACTATGCGCACACATTCATTATGAAAGCGGCAACATAAGTTATTATTCTGCTATATGAACTACCGACGAGCCCGTATTTCTCAAAAGGGCCCATGTTACTTTTAAGGGCGAGTCCAGGTTTCTGGTGGGTCTATAAAAGAGTAGGTTTCACAGTTTAGATTCCCACTTTTTGCAACGCTTAGGCTTAGGCTTAGGCTTAGGAACTGATTTTTGTAACGCTTTAGGCTTAGGCTCAAAATTCATTTTTGCAACGCTTAGGCTTAGGCTTAGGAACTCATTTTGCAACGCTTATGCTTAGGCTTAGGAACTCGTATTTTGCAACGCTTA